>JAVXUP010003585.1:0-61547 GCA_033070095.1 Escallonia herrerae | reverse complement strand
CAACCATCACCACCAACCTACCAACTGCTATAACCCACACCAGTGACCCACCACTATAGCAACCAATCTAGCCAATGTCACCATCGGATCTACCCACCACCATCATCCCTCTTGTGAAATCTGAAGTCAATAGACATAAATTGGTCATGGAGAAATACAATTTGGTAGAAGGTTCAAAATGAATTATGAGAACTATGTTTTTGTGTAGGGTTATGAAGGTTAATGTAGGTAAAAAGCTTATATAATATGAGGATACGATGCTTTGCACAATGGATTTAATATGGACACCGTGCCACCACCAAACCTGCTGCTATTAGCCACCATACAACCTAGTGATAATTTTGAAGTAAACAAGTGGTCATGCTACAAGCCGACGATAATATGGATGTGCCACTGCCTCTTTACCCCACCAATGATATCAATAGAACCAGTGGCGAAAGGAGTAGGGGACACAGGTGGGCCAATTTTCCAATTTACATGATGCACTTTATCTCCAATAAAAAAAGGTATCCACCTAAAAATTCAAAAAAATACTTAAAGGAGATATATTTCTAGCCATTTTAAATGTTAAGCTACCTAAAAATTCTAAAATCAGTTCAGAAAGAAATATTTTTAGTCATTTAAGATGATAAACTTACACAAATAAACCAAAAAAGAAAAAAAATCAAAGCATGAAGTCAAAGAGGAAATCCTCCTTATTCCTTACTGTTTTCAGAGCCTTTTGGTTGCCAAAAGCCTGAAAGCCACACAATGGATTAGTGCACACCATATCTTCGGTCCCCTCATCGGTCTCAAGCCCTCAATGCCACGGCCCATTGCCTCCACTTGCGAGTCCATCTCTGACGACCTACATAGTCGCGTAGACGGTAGATCCTATCACTGCAGGATGGTTGAAGTCGTGGTGTATTGCTTGATTCGTCAATTCCTCCAGCATTGTGGATCCATGTAGTGTATTGCTTTGATGCAGTGATTTTTAAATATAATTATATATTTTAAATATAATTATCAATTTTTAATTTTAAACTATTATCAATTATCAATATAATTAATTTTTTTAATAATTGTATTTAAAAAGTATTTTAAATACAATTATATATTTTTAATACAATTGTCAATTATCAATATATATAATTAATTATATAATTTAAATATATAATTATATATATTTTTAATTATGTATTTAATTATATATATTCAATGATGCTATCCTCCTTTTTTCTTTCCCAAAATTTCGGTATCTCACCTAATTTTCTCCACCACAATCACTTTAGCCTAAAAATCATGAAGAACCCGAGCTTTTTTTTTTTCTTTCCTAAATATAAAGCAACCATCCATCCACTGATTACTGGAATTGCTCCAGCACCTCTATGCAAAGTTGCAAACCCAAATCCTCCACTCTGAAAGCAAGGTAAAATCCAGACTTCTGGTGTTCATTCTTAAATTTTCTAACTCCTTGTACATGAACACTTTCTTTTTTGTTTCAATTTACAATCTGACAACTAGGGGGGGAGGGGTTGGTATAATATGAGAATTGCATTGAAAATAAAAATTTTACAGACACTCTGTTGTAGAGCTTACAAAGATTATAGGTCCCGACAAACCCGTGACTCGGTATACATGACCACAAAGGTCGAAACGTAATGATAAACCTAATAAGCTTATGCACGTTCCAATTGAATTAAAGTAGAGCATATCCTACACTCTAACTCAACTTAAAGAAACTCGCAAAGGCTACCGGTTTAAAAACTAAAGAACGGACACTAAACAAATACGATACAAACACAAGGTAGTAAAATACAGCGGACAATCGGGACAGAACAATCCAAAGGTGAGCACGTCGTTTAAGAAGTCGGGGCACCCAATCACTGATTTTTAACACCGCTATGTAGAGCCTCCCACTTTCACGTATCAAATCCGAACCAAATTAGCGCAAAATCAGACAGAGAACCACTGCTGACCCACAACATACCAAAATAGCAACTCAGGACGCTCAAAACCAAGAGAAGAGCCCTAAACCAACGCACCCCTAACCCCAACCCCAACCCCACTAAGAGGGTGCCCCTAAAACCCCACTGTACAGGACTCTGTCCCCCCCCCCCCCCCGCACCCCCCTTCCCAGGGCCCTGGATCCCCCCCCATTTCTTCCCAACAGAATTCACCCCCTCCCTAGACTCCACGAGTTCCAAGAACAAACCCATAAACTAGGCCAAACCCCTAAATGACAAGCCCCTAATGCTACTAGAACCACCACAACCAACCACTAACCCATCTTCCACCAATTTGCAATAGGAAACAGATAAGAATAGAATATAAAAAGCTGAAGGATGCGTTAAAAATACGATCAAGTCACTGGTAAAGATCCGGCCATCGCCGGCGAGATTCCGGTCACCACCGGTGAAACGGTGGAAAAGAACACTATTGGGCAGATCTATTGTGATCGGAGACTTACTTTGAGGTCGTCGTCTCTGATCAGATTTGGTTAGCTGCGCGTCGCCACTGTCCTCCTACCATTTGTTCGACCGTCCATGTTCATGCCGTAAAAGAACCACCACACGAGACTAAAAAGGAGTCCTACAAACTAATCGCCTTAGTGGCTGCAGCCCCAAGCGCGCGGAAGCACAGTGAGGCGGCCATGGTGGTTTTCTGTGGAGCTGGGTTTTAGTGAGAAGGCAGAGGATTTATTTTTTTTTTCAGAGAAAGAAGGCTCGTGACATGACAATTGGGTTTTGAAACTTACAATTTGCAATTAAGAATCGAGACTGCTAGTGGAATTCTTAATTTCATATTGAGATTTTGAATTTCTTAATTTTATATTGCAATTGTTGCTCATGGGAGGTGGGTGCATAGCTTTCATATTGAGATTCGTTGGGATTTTCGGATTGAGAATTGGGCATTTTTTAGACAGATTTTCTCTTATATATTTGGTGCCAACCTGAAGAGATTTTTTTTTGCTCCACCACTTAGTAGAACAGTGTTCCATCGGAGTCCATGACTTACTATTTATGTTAATCGTTGTTTTTTTAACCAAGCACTATAATATCTCCATTTTAAATCACTATTTGACATGTAAAATACGTGATTATTACTAATATCGATAAATACATATATATCCTAAGTTGTAGGTGACATGCATATAATTGGTCTGACATATGCCGCTGTAAATACCAAGTGTTTTAAGTTTGAGGCTCTCACGTTGCACCTGTAATCTCTTACCCTTTCTTCCCCTTATCCAACATTGATGGTGCATTATTGCAGCTTACACATGAAATGGGCATCATAAATGGTTTCTAATTGCCGTGTTTGGAGGAGGATTTGTGATGGCAGTCCAAAAGGCATGTAGAGGAATAAAGCTGCCTCGCCTTGCCCTGGGAGCAGTGGCGGAACCAGGATTTCACTCCAGGGTGTGCAAAAAATATATCGAAGTCACTAAAAAAATTTTTATAAGTAAAATGATACTTGAAAACTAAGTACACTTTTCGACAATACACAAAAAATCCCTAATTTCAAAACTCCTGGATGACGTAAAAGGGGAAAGGAGAAGAAAGTGGAAGTTCATTCCTTTTTGCGCCTCTTCTTTACCACAAAAATTTAGAGCCAGGTGTTGAACTGGTGCAGGCTCAAGCGGTCGTAGTACTATGCTCTTGTCAAGGGGGTCACTAGGAACAATTGCCCAATAATCAAACACGGAGATACAAAAAGCTTGCCCTTGAGTGTGACACCTCGACTCTGTCTCAAAACCAAATGATTCGATAACAGGTAAAAACGTCAGGGATTCCATATGAGGGAGACAAAGATGCAACAAAATGAGATTGAGATGTAGCTTTCATTTTCCGTCCATGTTTCCTAATGACCTTGAATAATAAACGAACTAAAATATAGACGAAGACAACATGGTCTCAAGGATCAACCGACAATATATCAGTTGCGAAGATATAACTCAGGCACTTAAAACTAAGATTGTCAATGGATGAGATCCGAAGCAGATATAAATCGTCAATATTTGTATTTGCTTTTTCATCAAAGTATCCAATATATAAATAACGTTCAAAACCGCAAGTATATTGGACAAGATACAACCTTATTTGAAGGGATTTGACTTCTGGATAACATTTCAAATTCAAAAAATATTATCATATCAAGTATGAACAAGAACTATACTTAGAAAGAATGAATTTAAAATTTTGACATTGATTTGCATATATAAGTTTGAGTTGCACAAACTCAAGCCCAATTTATAATTATTGAATCTACTAAACTAGATCCACAGAATAGGTAAATGTTTATGGTAGTCACTGAATTATGAGGGAGCACCAATTATCACTGATCAATATAAGTATATAACGTATACACTATATACCTAGTAGCGCGCACACACACACACACACACACACACACACACACATATATATATATGTTTAGAGATTTATGTTCTAGCACACGCGCGCGCGCGCGCACACACACACATATATATATAGTTATGTTTAGAGATTTATGTTCTAATCGATATGGGTGGTGCGAATCCAAGAATTCCTTCAGAATATCCTTCCGCCCGTCGCCGCCGGCAGAGCAATGTTTGTCGGTGGAGTCCTCATCACTGTTGCCTGTCACTCGCCCTATTCGCCGTCATCAGTCTTCTCTCAGATCTGGAACAAGAAGTCAAGAAGGAAGAAACTTCTTCAGGCCAATTTTCTTTCGGGTGTCTTAGATTCGAGAGGGAGAGAGAGCTATTGTGTCACCGTCCGGCCATTACCCGTCGGCCACAGAGAGATACGAGAGTGAGCAGGTGAGAGTCGGCGAGAGAGAGATAAAGACGAAGACGATAGACAGCCCAGACCAGAGAGATAGAGAGGCAGTGAAAATAATTTTTCTTTTTAAAGTTCAGGGATACATTAGCACCCCCTCGTCATAACGTAGTTCCGCCCTTGCCTGGGAAAAATGATAACTACTTGCCTGAGCTTCGCCCGTCACCTGAGGCACTGCCTTTAACACCATCTTTAGTACCTTTTTTTGTCAATCTAGGATACATTTTTTTTTGGAGTACATTCAAAACGTGAATATAATGGAAGATCGGCAATAAGAAGCGATAATAAACGGTCAAGGAAAAAAAAGAGAGTAATATATGAAAAAGAAGGCACACAACATATCCCGTCGATCAAATTTCACCATTGTAAGTGACCTAACAACAAAAAGTTGAATATTGGCAATAAAAAATGAGCAAAGATAAATCAAGGAGCTTATTTATTTAGATTACATCATACGAAGGTCACAACAACAACGACACTAGAATTGGTTTTGTGGCAGATTAAAGCTGATGATCATATCTTAGTGTAACGTGGAAATAACTTATTTTGTATCTTTTATAAGAAAATACGGTTCTTTACTTAGATTATGCAATTAACTAACAGTGGCTTAGCATGCATGACGACTTATTAACATACCCACCGATTAATATTGATAAGAGTTGCTCAAAAAGTAAACGAGTTTACAACATTAGCAATTCGTAGTCCGGAAATTCTAATGAAATAGTAGAAAAAGAAGAACAGCAGCAAAAGATACAAGTGCCATAATCAACGGGGTCAGGAATTATACACAAGATGCCATCAAATCGGTGTATATTTCTTTGTACATGTCTACTATGTTTGTACACTAAGTTTTAGCATGGTATATACATTTCTCCTCTTTATCAAATCGGATGTTGCATTGGCATAAACAACGTACGTTTTTCGTAGTTCGATTTGACTCGAGATAATTCATTAGGTGGTCAAAACATATGGACTCAATCATCTAACAACTAATCAAATGCACTAATACATTCATTAATTGGTTGTTTAAATATGCTTTCTATATTTATTTATTTAGTATACTAATAGAAAGGAAAGAAGACTTGGAAGCGCATATTTCAGTACAGCTACCTCTCTCACCTGTGCAGCAATCCTTCTGTAACCATGTCATCTGAAATTTCTTCATCTCCACCCACCGCCACCACCACCACCACCGAGATCCTCCCAATCCAGACCACTGCCATGGACACCACTCTCAACCAAACACCGACGGCCCAGATCCAAGTCGCCGTCGTCACTGAACCCACAAGCTCCCCCCGCCGGCCGAACCCAGGTCCATCAACTTCTGTCTACCCATACCTTTCAAGACCAAACCCGTTCTCAAAAAAGGCTCATTGATTGCCAACAACAACAGCATCAACGGCAGCAGCAGCAGCAGCAGCACCCACGATGTAAATCTTACTCTACTCAACATAATTTACCAAGATCTCAAGTACGTCGAAGATGTATCAGGTAAGCTGCAGAAGTACAAGTACGCATACTACAAGTACATCCAGATCAAGGAGAGCAAAAACTACAAGGAGCTTCGGCAGTTGAAGAAGACGGTCACGAAGCTCAAGCTCATGGTCTCATCCAAGTACAAAATCAGTGCCGTTGACAACGATCTCCGTGGGATTCGGCAGTCAAACGGTGTGACGGATCGGGATCCCGATATTGCAGATGAACTGCTGGACAAAGTGCCTCAGTTGTATAACAACTCGGTGTTTGAGGGTAGCTTTGGGTTTCACCATCTCAAGTCGCTTTATGATGGGCTGAGAATGGAACTAAAGCTGTGTCTGTTGTGCTTTTCGGTTTTTAAGGAGAATGCTGTTATAAGGAAGAGGGTAATGGTTTACTGGTGGATAGGCGAGGGTTTTGTACCGAAGGTAAGCCATGATGAGAATGAGAAGACCATGGAGGATTTGGGCAATGAGCTGTTTTATGAGCTTATTAAGAAGGGTTTCATTGAGCCCGTGTACAAGAAGCGCAGCCTGAGTCGAAACAGTGGTCTCTTGCACACGGTTAGTAGTTGCAAAATGCACCCTTTTGTTCGTTCTGTAGTGATTACTCTGGCCGAGAAGGCTAAGTTCTTTGACTTTGATTCGAGGGGTAATGCAACCGAGGACTTTAGAAATTCTTACAGGGCGTGCTTGGCAGGCGCAGGGCTAACAAAAGACGATGAGTTTGAGAAGCTTCATATGCTGTTCAATCTGAATGAGGCGTTTCTTGATTTTCGGCGTGAGTGGTTTTTGAGGATGAGAAATGTCAATGTTCTTTACTTGGGGAGATGGCAGGCCTCGAGCACTCATCACATTGAAGTCGAGGAGACAAACTTTATTGATGCATTGGAGAATATGAGTCATTTGAGGTTTTTTAGCGTTCAAGGAGTCTCCAGAATTACAGAGCTTCCAAAGTCAATTTCATTTCTAACATGTCTAACGATTTTGGATCTTCGAGCCTGTCACAATCTTGAGGTGATTCCGAAAGAGATTGGGGTGCTCAAGAGCTTGACACACTTGGACATGGCCGAGTGTTACTTGCTAGAGCGCATGCCCAAAGAGATCTCGTCGCTCCCGGAGCTCCAAGTACTTAAGGGGTTTGTGGTGGGAGACTTGCCCGACAAAGGCTTATGCACTCTCAACGATTTGACAAAATTGGTAAAGTTGAGAAAGTTGAGCATTTTTACTGGTCTGAAGGAGTTTCCTGAGGAGAAACATTTGATTGCTCTCAAAAAATTGCAAGCGCTTTGCAAACTAACCATAGCGTGGGGTGGCGGCGCTACCCATGGCAAACCTAGTGCAATTTCTCCCGCTTCAAAACCAGATGGCGGAGACAAAGAGAAAATTACAGGTGGAGCAAGACGTGCAAATGCGCCCTCCGTGGACCACCGCTCCGGTCGGTCTCTAACGAGATTAATGGCGTTCAAGGATGTAACACTGTTTCCCAAATTGGAGAAACTCGACCTTCAGTGTTTCCCCTGGACTTCTACACCAAGTTGGCTAATGCCTAATAATCTGGAAGGCCTGAAGAAACTCTACATCAGAGGAGGAAAATTCGCTGATATAGGTCAATTTCAGGAATTTGATGCCCGTGGGGGAGAAAATCTGCCGAGAGGTGGACAGTTGAAGTTTTGCGTCTGAAGTACCTGAGTGAATTACAGATGGACTGGATACAATTGCAGGAATTATTTCCTAAGTTGGTATATATGGAAAAGGTGAAATGTCCTAGACTCTCTCTCTTCCCATGTGATACAACAGGAGTGTGGATGAACAGAAAAAAGTTGGAAGGAATTGCAAGAGATAAACGGCAGCTAAATGCAGAAAACCGTCGTCTTGTTAGATCCTGAGAAAGGTTAGATGTATTCAGCCGCTTATAGAAGCTTTTCTTAAACTCGTGACCTTGGAGATATGTAGAGTTCTCATATTGTTGTGCTAACAGAGCAGTTGCAAGAGGATCCAATCCTATGCTAGTGTAAGTAATCTAATCAACACTAGCACAATATATGCCAAAGCTCTAAGCAAGATCACTAACTGATTCCTACAAATTCAGTAGTAAGCAAGCACTCAAGAACATGAAATCAAACTCTAAACTCAATGATGTGGAGTGGTAAAACCCAGAGGAAAAATTTCACTATTACAGTATGTAAAGGTTCAATTTTCTCTCAAGTTTTATGTAAAACTCGAGGTGTTACGCAATTAGGTAGTGCTACAAAGAGTTGCCTCATTTGGGTTGAAAAACCCAAATCCTTCACCACCAATGACATTCCAATCCGGTGGAGGAAACAAAAATTGCAGGGACACCATGTCTAATTTTATCCCTTTCACTTCAAAAATGATGTACTAAAACCCTCTAAAATTGCACTATTTAAATAGAATTCATCCAAGTTTAACGTGTGAAACACGTGCCGGCTTGCAGCTATTTTTTTCCAAATGATAACTTTGCCCCTTCTTCCTTCTTCCTTCCATTCCATCAACTACACCCCCCCCCCCCCCCCCCAGCTCTTTGCAAGATCACACACTGATTTCTACAAATTCAGTAGTAATCAAGCCCTCAATAATATGAAATCAAACGTTAAATAAAATGAAGGCGTGGTAAAATCCGGAAATAACTTCCAGAGTCCAATGATCAGGCAAAACAGAAATTGCAAAGACCATGGTAATCTCAACAGGTTCTCTCCATTGGACCTAGTTACCTAACAATATTACTCATGCACATCTGCATTCACAGAAACTTTTGTTTGGTGTAGCTTCAGCACGTCATTGCTTGTGTCAACCGACGGAGAATTGCCATTCAAGGAAAAGGTAACTCTGAACGTTGTGTACGATCCGCCATGCGCGGATGTTTTTTGAGTCAGTCTTCTGCTTGTTGCATAAGGTTTACAGAACTCTGGATGCGGTTTCTCCATGTATTTTCCAACCTTTCCCAAGAACAGAGTACATGTGTATATCTCTTCATATACTGTCGACTGCCTACATTATTTTGGGGACATGGCATGTTCTTAAACAAGGACTAATGGAGCTTGCAATAGTGTATTTAGCCACAGCATAGCTAGCGAACCACCATACCAAAAAGCCGCAAGGAAAGCAAGATGTTGCATGATCTTATTGGCCTTCGACTATGCGAAGACATCTGTACAACTTAGAAATGAGGCTAAATATCGGTAAACTCGCCTAAATATTATTTGAGAAAATTTTATCACTATCTATTACATATGAACTCATCATTCCCAGTAAGGCCACGTATAAACACCTCATTTTAAAATCTTATTATATTTATTTATTAGTGGGCGTGGTTCTTATTTAAGCTTTTATAATTTTTTGGGCTATGCCTAATAATAAATAATAATCTTAATTTAATTAAGTCCAGCCTTATTAGAGTCCAGCCTACTCCAATCCAATCCACTAAGCGACCCAGTCCGGTCAACAATTCAGTGATAGTTAGTTGGTCCAGTTAGTTTAGTTTAAGACGACCAATAGAAATGAAACTAGGCACCGAGTCTCCACACTTACCTCATTTCCTTTTTTTAACCATGAAAGCTTTTAGGGCTTCGGTTGCTTCTCTCCATTCAGTTTTGGTCTATCCACTGCCTCGCGAGAAATGATATTCTCAAAGCTAAGCCTAAAACCATCCATTATAAGGTTGCAGAGCTTGCCTTCGATGAGCAAAGACTGGTATACCTAATTCAATCATTTTTACAGCATAATTATGAAGAACAGATGTCTGCGATAGAGCATTAGAGAAATAGAATGATAGCCTTTTTGTTATAAGTACAACCCATATTCGTGAGCCAAACTTGTATCTTATCTCATATCAGAGCGAGAATAGGTGAGCGTGGGAGGACGTCAATTCAAAGGATGGGGACGAGGACACGTCAGATGAGAGGCGGGACTAATGTAGGGCCGGGGGGACCATGGCCACCCCCCTCCCCCCTTAAATATATGTCATTAAAAGATTTTAATGTTACCAACATGACATTTGGTTAAAGCATTAAAATTAAAAAGTTAAAAATTCTTAATGTATGTTTTAGCATTTGAACACTTTCAACTTATTATTGTTTTTAAAGATTCAAATCGATTATTAACAAGTGTCATTAAAAACCATTTGGAGTTTGAAAGAGTTTAAGTTTCAAGTGAATATCTAATTCCTTATATTTTGTTGTTTTAATTCCAATTCACAAGAAAATTTTGTTTTTTTTTTTGTTTTGGTAAACAAACTCAAAGTTCGACTAATATTTTTTCTCTCACTACTCAATTTTAAATATAGATTTTTCATATACGTACAACTGATATACTCACAAATGCTATATGTGAGTAGCATTTAATCAAAGTATTCTTAAACTATTGTGCAAGTATAAGTGCACACAAGTATATAACTCAATATAAATGTGATGCCGGAACTAATACACATAAATATATTATTCTTTTTGCATATCTTGTGCAATTGAAGACTAAAAACGATTCAAATTTAATTGTTGTCACTTCCTGCACCAAACGTGGTCGTATTACATTTATTTTATAACATTATTAACTTAAGTTTTTATGTGCAACTTTTGCCCCCCCCCCCCCACGCAGAATCCTGGATCCGGCCCTGCGTCAGTGGAGAGCGTGAACGAGGAGGAGGACGGCTGTTTCGGTGCTAAAATTAGTGCACTCTTTCTTCATAACTAAGAAAGATAACTGGAATACTCCAGCAAATGGTGGTGAAGCCGGTTCAAGCAAAATTCCAGCGAAGGTGAAGGCGATTACAGACAAACTTAGCCATTAAGACAATAGTCTTGGTCAAACTTTTTTACCTAAAATGAAAGCTGATTTGTTGATGGGTTGACCGAAGATTACTTCTGTGTGAAGAACTTTAGAAGCAAATTGGATTCTTGCAACTTCTAGTCAGTTGGACAGAGTCAGTAGTAAAGCCTATATATAAGAATACAGGTTTCATTTTGTGAAAGAAGAGAACTAGTAAAATAAAAGCCACCTCATACTATTCTGGAGACAAAGAGCTCCATTTATTCATTATCTACAACATCCTTTTTATTTTTTTGGTCTAGAACTATTTAAATTCCAACAAATGGTATCAGAGTTATGTTCGATTTATTCGGCATAGCGTTTCACACTATTTTTCAAATTCTTTTAACAACTATACAATCATCCAAATGCCCAGTCTCAACCAAAATTCTGCTACTATATCAATTCCTAATTTTCATGGCAAAAACTAGGATTTCTAAAGTATCAAAATGAAGACATTCTTCTTGTCCTAAGATTTATGGGGCATCGTTCAAGATGGATTTGATATTCTAGAAGTTACTTTTACTCTAACCACAGCTCAATAGAAGACGTTGAAACAATTGAAGCCAAAAGATGCCAGAGCTCTCTTCATCATTTAGCAAGCTTTGATCTAACAAATATTTTCAAGAATCATTGGAGCAAATACTACAAAAGTAGCGTGGAGTACTTTGCAAGAGGAGTTCCAAGGCAGTATAAAGGTACGTTGTTTGTCTCCAAACTTTAAAGAGAGATATAAAAAATATTAAGATGAAGGATTCTGAGATTATACAAGATTACTATGCTGAGTTAAAAGAAATAGTATATCGAATGAGAGCCTACGGAGAAAATATTTTCGATAAAAAGGTTATAGACAAAATATTGATAAGTCTTACAGAAAAGTATGACTCAAATGTGGCTGCTATTGAAGAATCTAAAAAATTTAGAAACTCTATCAGTCACTGAGTTGATAGGTTCTCTGGAAGCACATGAGAAAAGACTGTGTAGACGTAGTGAAGACTTAATAGAAAGTACCTATCAATGTAAACTCAATGTAAGGCCTCATAAATTCATAAACAACGGTGAAATAAATTAAGGTGGAGGAGAGAATTCTAAAAGTAGGAATAATCAACAAGATACTAGATCAAAACATCCTTTCTGTGTTATATGCAAAAGGACAAACCATGTGAAAAAAGATTGTCATGCCCTAAAAATTTTCTTGTCCTTGTGTAAAATTAATATTTTTGAATAAATAAATTGTGGTCTTTTGTTAAAAGTAAGAAAATTGTTTGAAAATGGCACTGAAATTTTCAGTCGAATGAAACGAGGTTTCATTCGAATAAAAAATGGAAGGTGGTAATGTTTCGGAGTGTCAATTCGGTCGAATGAAAAGGGGTTGATTCGAATGAAAAGTATTTTTCAAATCAAGAAGGAGCAATTATTGAAGATTTTATTTGAATAAAAATGTTTTCATTCAAGAAGGAGCAATTATTGAAGATTTTATTTGAATAAAAATGTTTTCATTCGAATGAAAACACTTTAGGTCGAATAAAGTTAGATTTTCGGTCGAATTAGACAAGTTTTGGAAAATAATTTTTGTATCTGTTGAATTCATTCGAATGAAAAGTTTCCATTCGAATGAAAATATTTTCATCCGAATGAAAATCAATTTCACCTCTGTCGGATTCAGTCGAATGAAAATTCTGTTTCGGTCGAATGAAAACTTGATTTTGCTCCATATAAATAGTTGTCTTATTTCGTTTCTAGACTTTTTTGGTTCTCTATTTCTTTTTCCTTGCGAGAGAGACAGAGAGAGGCTTGGGAAGTTCGTGAGTTCTAAGGTGGAGTTTAAGGATTTGTATTTTTGAAAGTTTGACTAAGGTAAGGGTTAACTTTTGAAATTCGAATCAGTGATGGACCAATCGTTCATGTAAGTCTTTAGTTCTTTTTGAATATATGAACTTCTTCGAATTGAGTTAAGTAATTCTTCTTCCTCCTTTTACTTTGAACTTTGTTATGAATAGCTTGTTCTCAATGCTATGACTTATGAAATCCAAATTCCGTCGAATTTGTTTGACCTCAGAGATTTCCATATTGATATAGTTCATTTCGGTGATTAATGATTGTCATTATTTCGTAAACTTTGTATATTATTTGACATGTCCGACATTTGATAATGTTACATTGAGATCTTTACGTTGGTAACTCTATGAGCCATGTCACATTATATGTGACTTATTTCCGACTTACCCACGTTGTGTGGAACGTGGGCTAGCTCAGCGGGAATTGATCAAGAGATCGCGATCATATTTTCTGAACCCGGCCTCATATGTCAGTAATGACGTATGTGACCACTTTCTAAATGGCTCTCTAGTGTCTGTCTCTGTACTCAAATATATTTTGACATTCGAAATTTGATTTGATGTCCGTTCCATTGAAACTTTTCTACTTCCAAAAATTTGTCTCTCAGATTTTTTTGCTTTCGTTTGATTGATTCTTTGAACGACCTTATTGAGCATTTGGCTAATTCCCTTATTATTTTTCCTTTTTGGTGATTAGTAGGTAGGACTTTGGGATCGAAGGGCAAGCTGAGTGATCAAGAGTTAGCTGCCTTTGTTTCAGAGTTAGTACTGATATTTTGAGCGTAAGGATTGAGACAGATTGTTATTACTTAGGTTTTATTTTGGAAATTCCATGTTGGAGAACTTGAACTGTATAAAGCCTTGGGGCCACTGTGTTATATATTGATGAATTTTGAAAATTATTAGTGTATACTCTGATTTATCATTTTGGAGTCTTCTGATAATTTTAAGCTTTTTTCTGTTTTTTGTCTATTCGGCCTTAACGCTCTGGAAATAAATTTGGGGCATTACAGTTTAGACTGTTGGCATAAAGACAAATTCCAGTGCTGCAAGTGCAAGAGATTCGAGCATGAAGAAAAATTCTACTGGTCCAAAGAAAAGCATCAGGCCAATTACATTGAAGAAAAAGAAGATCAAGGAGTTCTTTTCTATGCCAGTAAAGTAGTGTTAGAGAAAAACATGGATACATGGCCTCTCGATAGCGGCTGCATATTTGATGAAAGCATATTTCAGGAATTGGATACAGCTTTCAATTTCAAAGTCAAGCTAGGGAATGATGCACTCATTGACGTCACATGTAACGGTAAAATTCCAGTTCACACAAAAAAAAGCTATGAAATTAATCCCTGATGTCCTGCTTGTTTCTAATTTAAGTCAGATTTTACTTAGTGTTGGTCAAATGATGGAAAAAGGATATGTTCTACACTTTGAAGGACAGTTCTTCACTATTTATGATAAAGTTGATAAAACTTTGGTAATAACCAAAGTAAGGATGCGGAGTAACAGAAATTTTCCAATTCAATGGCAGTATTTTATGAACACCACAATGAAATGAGGACTCCAGGCCATGGCATAGAAGATTTGGCCACGTCAACTTTCACAACTTAAAGATCATTTATCAGAAAGATATGATGAAAGACTTCCCATGCATAATGTAGATTCATGATGTATGTGAAGGCTGTTTACTTGGCAAACAACAGAGACATTCATTTCCATCAGCACAAGCATTGAGAGCCAAGAATTTATTCGAGCTAATACACACAGATGTTGATCGGTGGTCCTATCACTCCATTCTCACATGAAGAAAACATGTACTTTATTTTATTCATTGATAATTACACTAGAATGATCTGGGGATACTTCATGCGAGACAGATCAGAAGTTTTCAAAAGGTTCAAGAAATTTAAAAACTTTGTTGAAAAACAAAGTGGACATCAAATTAAAATGCTAAGAAGTGATAGAGGCAAGCAGTTTGACCAGTCTTGTGAAGAAGAAGGCGTCAAGCATTAACTGACAGTTGGCTACACTCCGAAATGAAATGGAGTATCAGAAAGGAAGAACAAAACAGTCATGGAGATGGCAAGATTTATGCTAAAGAAAAATGGACTTCCAAGAACTTTCCGGGCAAAAGCAGTCTATACTGTAGTATATCTACTGAACATGTGTCCAACTAAAGCACTGCAAAACATGACACCGATTGAAGCCTGAAGTGGAAGGAAACCATCAGCAAAACACTTCAAAGTTTTTGGCTACATATGCTTTGTATATATTCCTAAAGAGAAAAGAATAAAGCTAGATGACAAGACAAATATGAATATTTTTTTAATACAGCGATCAATCAAAAGGCTATATGATATATAGCCTAAAAACAAATGAATTGATAATTAGTTGAGACGTGGAGTTCGACGAAAATGCAGCCTGGAACTAGGAAGAAGAAAAGATTGAAAGGAACATCATTATACCTGCACAAGAACCAACTACTCAAATTCAAGAGCTTGTAGAAGACCAGGAGATGGAAGTGAAGATAGAGAGTCACCAGCTCACTTGACAACACCAGGTACATCCTCAGCACCATCTTCAAGGCAATTAAAATTTACTCCAGAATCCACTCCAAGAAGCGTAAGATCTCTATGAGATGTATACGAGACTCGGGACTTCATTATTCTCGAACCAGAAAACTTTGAAGCTACAGCAAAACAAGATATTTGGATAATATCCATGGAGGAGGAGAAAAAGATCGAGAAAAAATGAGACTTGGAAGCTAATAAAACAGTCATTGGAGTTAAGTGGGTTTATAAAACCAAACTTAACCCTAATGGTACAATTCAAAAACACTAAGCAAGACTAGTTGCAAAAGGGTACTTTCAACTACCCAGGTTCGACTATAACGAAACTTTTGCTCCAGTTGCTCGCCTAGACACTATTTGAGCTCTAGTGGCACTAGCAGCTTAGAAACGGTGGGAAATACATCAAATTGATATGAAGTCATCATTCTTGCATGGATATTTACGAGAAGAAATATATGTGAAGCAACTCCCAGGATTCATTGTGAAAGGTTTAGAAGACAGAGTGCTAAAATTAAAGAAGGCATTGTACGGGCTCAAGCAAGTATCCTGAGGTGGTAAAGCAGAATTGATGGCTACTTCAAGGATTCAGGAGGAGCATAAGTGAGCCTACATTATACGTCAAGACCCAAGGTAATACTAAAACTATCATTGTTTCGTTGTATGTGGATGATCTTATCTACACAGGAAATGGTGAAACAATGATTCAAGAATTCAAGGAAGATATAATGAAGAAATTTGAGATGAGTGACCTGGGCTTGATGCACCACTTTCTTGGTATAGAGATAAGTCAAGAAAAAGAAGGTATATTTATCTCACAAAGGAAGTATACTAAAAATATTTTGAAGAAATTCAGAATTTATGCATGCAAGTCAGTTCCCACACCACTCGTTGTAAATGAGAAACTAAGTAAAGAAGATGAGTCGACGAAAGTAGATGCTTCAGTCTAACTAACAGTCTACTCTATCTAACAGTGACAAGACCAAATATTATATTCGCGGCTAGTTTGCTATCAAGATTTATGCAAAAGTTCAAATCAAATACATAGAGCCCCAAAAAGAATACTCCAATACTTGAAAGGTACCATAAAATACAGAATCTGGTACAAGTCCACTTCTGACTCAAGACTGTTTGGATAGACAGATAGCGATTGGGCTGGATCACTAGATGATATGAAATGTACATCAGGCTACGCATCAAAGAAACAAGACACAGTGCCGCAATCATCAGCAGAAGCAGAATTTATAGCAGGAGCAGTATGTGGAAATCAAGCGATATAGCTTAGAAGAATTTTTGAAGATATAGGCAAAATTCAAAAAGAGCCTATAGAAATTTTCTACAACAATAATTTAGCAATTCTATGACAAAGAATCCTATATTTCATAGCATGACAAAACATATAGCAATCAAATATCATTTTCAGCGAGACGCTACGAATCATAAGGAAATTGAATTCAAATATTGTAAGACAGAAGAATAAGTCGTAGACATATTCACCAAAGCACTTTAGAGATTCAAGCTTGAACTACTACAAGGCATGTTTGGAGTTTCTAAAAAATGCATTAAGAAGGAGTGTTAAAATTGATGCACCTTTTCTTTATAACTAAGGAAGATAACTGGAATACTAGACCAAAAGGTGGTGAAGTCGGTTTTAGCAAAATTCCAGCAAAGGTGAAAGGCGGTTATAAGCAGACTAAGCCATTAAGATAACAGTCTTGAAACTTTCAACCTAGAATGAGAGCTGATTGGTTGATGGGTTAACAAAAGATTACTTTAGTGTGAAGAACTTTAGAAGCAAATTGGATTCTTGCTACGTTTAGTTGGTTGTAAAGCCTATATATAGGTATACATGTTTCATTTTGTGAAAGAAGAGAACTAGTAAATATAGAAGTTAGCCTTCTACTATTCTAGAGACAAAGAGCTCTATTTGTTGATTCTACAACATCCTTTTTTTTGTCTAAAGCTATTTCAATTCCAACATTCGGGAAGGGGGGCAGGGTGTGTATGTGTATCTTGCTACTATGTGCAACCATTTGTGTGTGATAAATGTGTATGTGTCTATCTACAACGCGTGCGCGTGTGTGTGTCTGCAGCGGCGAGGGAGGGGGGCAAGGGGTGGTTATGTGTTGTGTATGTATCACTGTTCTGCAGCTTCGTGTGTGTGTTTGAGTGTTTGAGTGTCCACACGAGCGCTCTAATGTGCAACTATGTTTATGTGTCCACGCACGCATTCTAATGTGCATCTATGAGTGTGTGTGTTCTTGGGCTGTTTTGCAGCTTTGTGTGTATGTATACGTGCCATGTATAGTGGGTGTGTGTGGCATTTAGATTTTGGGAATCAACTGGAATCAATCCCAAGTCAGTCTCTGAATGATGGATCAATCCCAAATCAAATCTAAATCAAGCCAAAATCTCTTGACTTTAACATAGAGATACTTCGAAAATGTATGGGGAATTGTAGTTCCATGGATGCTTACCATAGAAGAAAGAATACCTACACATTCTCCGTTGATTGGAAATCATTTTTCAACATTTTGGTCTTCAAAATGAGTTGATTGGAAATCATTTTCCGTTGAAAAATCTTATGCATGCACCAAACACTGGAAAACCTTTTTCGAAAAATGATTCCCATGACCCAAACACCGGAAAATGCGGAAAACCTTTTTCAGAAAACGATTATCGTGAAACAAACAGGCCCTTAAAAGCAATCACACCTAACTAAAAATTAATACAAATACCTTGGAAGAAATAACTTCTAGGTCTTCCTACGTGGTATGCAAGGGTTGTTGACATGTCCTTGCCAACATTATTGTTAGCCCTATGGTTAGATAACCTAGGCTTACATATTGTTTTGATGATAACTACACATTGATTATGTTCTAATGTTTGTTTTGAGTGTATTCTTAGTAGGTTTATACAAGCACACTCATGAAGACATCTTTGAAAAGTTGGATAGATGTATTAAAGACAAGAAGCTTAAAGCTATAGTGGACTTGGTATGGAAGCTTCGTCAAGTCTAATGTCAAAAAGTAAGAAAGATTGCATAGGCTAAGTTACTATCGATTATGATTGATCTTTATAATTATGTAACTAGTCTTGGTTTGATGGTTAGATTGATGACAATGACTTAAAAAGACCTTAGGACACCTTGTGCATTGCATGTGAGTTCATAATTATTCACACAAGTGTTGTTCTAGAAAAATGAGTGAACTTTGGAGCTCACTCAGATTTTCTTAAAAACTATTTTGGTGCTAATCCTTTCATATCTTGATAAAACTTTTCATTAGCTTTCCAACGCAAAAAAGGCACCTCAATCCAATTTTAGTTATGGCCAAAATAAGAAAGGGGGTTTCGCGAGACAGTCGAGAAATGGCAGTAAGGGAATGCAGTCGACTCCATTCCCAATGCAGTCAACTGTATTGATCATTGACAGAGAAATAACGGCTAGTTTTGCCCAAAATCATGCCAAATCTTCCCATAACGGCTATATTTGATATCCACCCTATATAAATAATTTGGGGCTTTATCATACACTATGGAAACCACATTCTAAGCCTCCAGTCATTAGAGAAACATCAAAGCTCATAGATTAAACTTTTCTCTCTTCATCCTCATGATTTTACATCGTTAAAGAGAGTATCATTGTGAGCAATTTTTTGATTGAGAGTGAGCATTCTTCAAGTCATCAATTCTCTCATCTCTCTATTATACTAGAACTTCATTTGTACTCATTTCTTTTCAAGAGGATTTCTTTGTACACATTTGTTCTTTGTAAAAGGATTGTGATCAAGGCTTGAGATTGTTAAGTCTTGGATGAGCTTTGTGGATTCAATGCTTGTGCTTGGTGTGGGGATATCACCAAGTGTTGTAAGAGTTTTGATCTTGACCCGGAAGAAGATTGTTACTAGTGGATTATAGTGCTCTTGCAAGGGACTTCCTTGAAGAGGTGGATGTAGGCTCGAGGGTAATTCAAGCCAACCATTTAAATCTCCTTGTCAAGTATCTCTAACTTAATCTCTTTACTTATTGTTCTATAATTGCTTAAGATTGTTTAGTTAGCATCTTCATTGAAGTATTACTTGATTTGATTATGATTCGTGATTGTGCTTAGTTTAAATTCTCCATTAATTTTCAAAAACCCTATTCACCACCTTCTAGGGTGGTTTTATTGGTTTTAATTATTTTATCTTTCATTTTTTTATTTTGGTGTCTAACCCCCACCCCGCTAACGACGCAAAGCAGGTAGACTTCGATTATTTCCGTGTACATTTAATATGGAGAAATAATATTAAGCTCCCTCGTCTTGAACTCCATATCTTGAATATACAATGTGATTTTGAGTTTCTGAGGCAAAGACACCCGCAAGAACTTTATGGACCATCTCTACAACGCTTTGGTTACATCTAACATCCTCACCCTCAAGGATGATGAGTCTTGAGAGAGGGAGGAGGAATAAGTTTTAAAGAACCATTTTACATTGGTATATAGTGGCGAAAAGAAAAAAAAACAATTCATGTATTAAATTAATTGTTCCATCTTGCTTACAAATTGATTGTTAGTTACTCATTACCTAATGCTCTATCACTAGAAATGATCAAGCCAAAACTTCAGAGACAATCAGCAGGATTTGGGTAATCTATCATTCATATAACTGGATTCAACTGAACTCTTCTTTGTCTACCAATTACCCAACCAACGGATTTATTAAAGAAATCTTTAAATAGGTGTCAACACTTTACTGGTCAAAATCAGAAAAATAATTTTCCATCCTAAATACAAGTCGTATTGTGCACTTGGTTAGGTTGAGCTTTCGGTTGTTCCTAATTTTTGTCATTCTTTACAAGTAAACAAATCTTGCACTAGCAAAAGTGAATCGCAACTTTTTGAGTCACTAACTACCTTCTCTAATTAATACTTTTTAGTAACAACCTTCTCCAATTCTTATCTGTCATTCTATGAATATGTTCACATACAAAACTGTGATGACAAGGAACAAAGACATGGAGTAGAATGCAGGAGTTGTTTGTGTCAAGTCATTTTCTTCTTTTTGTTTTTTGGTGATAAGAGAATTGCATTCAAAATAAAAAACGGATAAAAGAGAGTTTGACCTTATAGTCTTACAGATAAAAGAGATTTTTGACCTTATGGTCTTACAGATAATAGTAACTGTCGTAGGTAGCAAAAGGTCGGTAAAACACTACCCACTACAGAATTTCATCATCTATGCAACAGAAATTAGTTACATAAATTGTCATGTACCCAATCCTGATAGACAGTCATGCGTGCCCGACAAGCAAAAAGAGTTAAAGATTGTGCTTTTTTCGAGAGGTGTGGGTCCACCCTGTCGATACTATAATGATGGAATTCAGTCAATATATGGCAAAAGTCATAAATAATAGGGGTCACCGTATCTACGATATCCTCAGATCCCGACATCTGGCTTAAGAGAAAATTAGATGTCGTCAGTACACATGTGAAAAAATTTCTTTTTTAGAGCCCAAGTAGATGTAAGTAATAGTCCATGTGATAAAGCAGTATATCTATTTGACGACGCAGCGGAAAAAGCTATACAACCACATCGTGTGTTATTATGCTAACGAGATAAGCCAATCCTGGCCTGCAACCGTGCTATGCAAGGACAAGGTATTGGGCATGTATGAATAAAAGATTGTCTCTGCGAAACCGAACGAGGTCTAAACCCCCCACGTGGTGTTCAATTTGGTTGGGGCAAATTTCTAGGTCAGTTTGGCAATTTTATGAGTATTTAGAAATGGAGTTTGTGAGGTGAAGTATTTGGTTTATTACTGACATGGGGGAGAAAGGAATTTGTCTAAAGGTGAAGTTATTTCTGTGTATCCAAATAGACCATATGGTAACAAAGAAGTATATGAGTGTGTGCCAGTTCAGAGCATGGGCTGATGTAGGGGCAATCCAAGCGATTAGCCATTCCTTGAAAGTATTACAACATCCTCCACCCTAATACCAAGTGGTATTCCAAACCAGATTGGTCAAATCAAGGGGAAAGTGAGGAAAATATGTTGCATAGTCTCACGACGAGTGCTACTAGAGGTGTTAATGGGCCAGGCTTGGGCCGACCCACCCTGGGCACAACGGGCTAGCAGAGAAAACGGGCTAGGGCAGAGGCGGTGGGGAGCCGGGCCGGGCTAGAGAAAAGGGATATCTAGGCCCAGTCCAAGCCCTGGCCCTAGGCCCAATATTTAGGATCTGGCCTGGCCAAGGCTCAACAATTTTTTTTCCCTAAAAATTCTTGTTATTCATTTTTGAAATCCTAAGGTTATTCCTCAAGGCCTTTTGACACTTCACCCACTTCATGGAATTAAATTTAGAATTCAATTCACCTTTTTTTGTTTGAAACAAAAAGAAATTTAATTACATATTTTTTTATTTATGTTTAGAACACATATAAAATAAAAATGTGATAATTTTTTTTATAATTATTCCCTTGGTTTGTGATGCAGAACACAAAGCAACTTCTGTAACAGAAATATTAAATGAAAGCCCACTCAGAAATCATCAAAAAACACGTCACCGTCATCACACACCCACACTTCACTGCGTATGCCAACGAAGACCCTCCACTAGGGTATTGCGTCCAATCAAGATACTTCTCCATGCCCTTGAAGAGTTGCCAGAAGAAGGGGCATCTAGAAATTCATGTCCGACGCAATACTTTCCTCGATACGTTAGCAATAAGGGTATCTGGGAACACCCATATTCTCTAAGCTACTTTGGCTAGCAAGGCATTATTCAAATGTTAGATATTCTTGAAATCCAGCCCACCAAAATCACGATGTCCACACAAGGCATACCAATGTACCCCATTATAATTTTCCTTTCCCGACCACCAGAAGTTTCCTAGTAACGAATCGATTTGGCCACAGACATGATTTGGGAAGTTGCATACTTGCATGTGGTAAATAAGGAGAGAATTTAAAATAGATTTAATGAGGGTTGCCCGTCCAGCTTTATTAAAAATCAACCCCTTCCAGGAAGTGCAATGATTTCTGATTCTATCCACCAAGTCCACGAAGAATTCTTTCTTTTTGGTGATGATGTCCAGATTTCCTCCCAAATACTTTCCAAAATCATGAGTCAGGGTGAAGCCTAGTTGCCAGCGTATTTTTAAATGAGTTGCTAGACTAGAGTAAGGGCTCAAAGATATAACTAATTTCTGCATATTGATTTACTGTCCCGATTTTTCACAATATTGGTTTAATATATTCTTGATAGAAGATATAGATTGGTCTGTGATCGTGGTGAATATCATGGCATCATCTGCGAAGAAAAGGTGATTAATCTCTGGGCTCCGATGCCCAGCCTTAATCCCAGGCACTAGTTTTAATTGTTGAGCATTGTCCAACGCAGCTGAAAGGGCTTTTGCACAGAGTATAAAGAGATACGAAGAGATCGGATCCCCTTGCCTGAGTCCACAATTCGGTTGGAACTAGAGGGAGGGCAATTCGTTAATGAGTATTTCATACGAGACTGTAGAGACGCAGCTCAAGATGAGTTTGGTGATATGAGCTGGAAACAGCATCTTTTTTAGGACAGTCTCCAGAAAATGCCAACTTATTCGGTCATAAGCCTTACTCATGTCCATTTTAATGATTCCGAGCCCCACTTTTGATTTAGTTGGCACTGATTTTGTTCGTCAATTCTTAGGTGATAAGGATATTGTCGACAAATGTGACAGTTTGCAACAAAAGCATTCTGGTATGGGGAAACCAGATCTTTCAGGACACCTTTTAACCGGTTAGCAATGGTTTTAGAAATAATCTTGTAAATGGTGTTGCATAGGCTAATCGGTCGGAATCCACTAGGAGCCTTCGGGTCCTTGCATTTCGGGATCAGCACAATAAAGGCTTTATTCGTTACTCTGAGCATTTGGCCAGAATATAAAAAGGACGTCATTCCATAAAATTCCAACATTGTTGGTATACAATAGCAGGAATTCCGTCTGGTCCTGGGGCTTTGAGAGGCTTCATATGAAAGAGTGCTTCACCAATTTCCTTGGCCGTGTACGGTCTCGTAAGAAAATTCCGATGAGATTCAGATAATTGTCTAGAAATACCCTCCACCAAAGATTCATTTGGATTGAACCCCGAACCCATGGTTTAAGACTCTAAAATATTTTTGAAGTAAGAAAGAAAGCATTGAGCTATATGAGTCTGTGACTTGTGAGTGACATCATGCTCATCAGTAATGGCAGAGATGCGATTCTCATTTCGCCAAATAAGGGTAGAGATATGGAAAAATATGTTATTTCGGTCACCAAGTTGGAGCCACTTCAGTTTAGCTTTTTGTGCCCAAAACAGTTCTTCACACTCCATCAACCACTCTAACTTTCGCCAGGCTTATTGTTCAAAGCGTTGGGACTCCAAGCAAGGAAGGCGAGATTAGTAATGTATGATATGAGCCATAGTGTCTTTAATCTGGTTTTCCAAATGACCAAAACATTCTTTGCTCTAAATGGCCATATCTCTCATCACCAAGGATCCCTATGTAGCAATTTTGTATAAGGGGGAACCCTGCAATGGGTTTTGCCAAGCATTAAAAATGACCTTTTTGCCCATAGGATGTTTTAACCATATAGCTTCAAACATTTTTGGGGTCGATGACCCAAAAAAAAGAGGGATTTTATATCAAAGAGTATGGGAGCATGGTCAGTGTATTGAATAGATTTGTTAAAGTAGCCATAGGAAACAAAGAAATCCAAGCTGGATTTGTAAATCTGCGGTCGATACTCTCATAGGTACGTGCCTAATTTTGTTGGTTATTGGTCCAAGTAAATGTAGGACCAAACCACTTGAGAGCAATTAATTGGTGCAGATGAATGAAGTCTACTAACAATTCGTGGCAGGAGTGGATAGAGAATGAGTGCTAGACTTGTCTGATGGCAACAAGACTTGATTAAAGTCACCTATAAGAAGAAGAGGAAGGCTGTATCTATCTAATACTGTAGAAATACGGTTCCAAGTCGCTTTCCTTTTAGCTAATTGAGGGTGCCAATAAATAAAAGCCGAAACCTATGCCTCTCCACCACTGATCTAGAATGTCACCAAAATACTATTCTTGTCTCGGTGTAGAACAGAGCCAGTTAGTTCATCTGTCCATCCAACCCACAAGCCATCTTTCATACCCAGAACTCCACCAGGTTCAACACCAGTAGCAGATGTAAACCCAAGTTTCAAAAAATGTGACGAGACGACATCCACACTTGATTTAGTTTCTTGAAGGAAAATACACATCGGCTTATACTGCCGGGTCATCTTTAGAGCTGCACGAACAGAAAGGACATGACCTAGCCCTCTGCAGTTCGAGCTTAGTTGTATCATTGACGGTGGATGGGTTAATTTGGTACAACACCCGAAAACCATCTTGGAGACACCTCAGATCGAGGCCAAATGGGATTATCACAGATTGACCGGTTTCTTTTCCTTCCACAGCAAGGTGTAATCATCAGATCTAAATGAAAGATGTCGATTATTTCACAGTTAATAAACTCATGAAAATCAGGTTGGACAGGCCAACTAGACAAGTGCCGATGGTGTTTGAGCCAAGGAGAGAGGCCCTACTTATAGGCCCCCGAGTAGCTCGTAATCCACCACCAAGGTTTAGCTAAGGTAACCGGATTCAAACCAAGGCCAATGTTCATCGTCCCCAAAACTTTTTTACGTGTCCTATGAGAGTCAAACTCTCCTAATCCTGAAATATTTCCAAAAAAAATCTTTTGTTCTGATTATAAGCATTCAAATATAAAGTCATTAGAACTAAAAGATGGCATGCATGATCAGTTATAAGAATAGCTTTCAAAGACAAAGGTTGAGTAGAAGTGAAACCTGATGAAGTGGCAGATGGTTTAGAAGAAGAAGAGGCTCTGTTCTTTTTTCTACACAGACCATAATTAGTTAATTCCTCTGAGATGTAATGCATCTTTCCATTACCCAGAGAAACTGATTGTCATACATTTGTCCAGGTTCCATTGAGAGATTCCAAATATTCACAGAATTTGGCAGATCAGAAACAATAGAATTATTCATTTCAATATTACCTTCGGACTCATAATCCGAAGCTGAAATCTTGTTCCTTGTATAGGCTTGATATTGTCGGCAAGCATCACAGATGGAGTACTAGTAGGAGCAAGTTCTTACATAGGAAAATTAGGTACATACATATCCTTGTCTTCCTTAGGTGATGGGAGAATAGCTGGAGTGATATCACAGTGAAGTTTGTCTAGATCAGTCATAGTAGGATTAAATCGATGCGTCGCTAAAGCATGTGTTTCCCCAGTGCACTGTTGAGGAAACAGTGACTGTCGACGAGCCACAGGAACATCTTTTTTTTTTGGTAAACCGACGAACTTATATTAAAAGGAGAATCAAGTAGCAACAATGTTCCTATCTTCTTCCAAATTAACCAAAGTGTGGAAGCTGATGGAACAAAACCAGAGTAATTACAAAAGTAAGCATCGGCCGCGAGATTGTGAGCCGCACAGTTGGCTAGTCTAGGTGAGAATTCTACTTCCCAACACAAGAAATTGGTCAAGAGCTGTCTAGCCTGAAAAATAAAAGATCTTATCCTCCAGCCTGGGGACAAAGATGTATCACGTAAAAGTTCGATAATCTCAACTGCGTCTCCTGCCATTAGAACAAATTGCTTCCCATGGGAAAGTTCCATTGAAATTACTAAGAGAGCCGCATAGACTTCCGCTTCTTCAGGATGAATAGTGTCTATCATCTCCGTGCACCTAAATTCGAAGGCTCCTTCTGACTTCCTGCACACCATAGCCGCACATGCTCTGGGACCTCTAAGTGCCGCATCAAAGTTTAGTTTAGACCAACCAGGAAAAGGGGGGACCAAGTTATGGGGCATTGCTTGTTTATTGTTGGTCTCTCAGAGAGCTCCAGGAAAGCTTTGGTAGAAGAGTTGATGGACTCAGCCATCTTGCAGTGATTGAAAAGCCTGCCTTGGTGTACCAGTTGGTTCCTACCAAACCAAACCATGTCCAAAAAGAACGCTGCATAGGTGATGTATTTATCTTTAGCTTCAGAGTTTCCAGGTGGGTTTAGGATGTTTCCCAGCCATTCTATCTGCGAATTTGCACCAAAAGGGGGTCTACAGTCAAACAAAGATGTTGCCCAAATCAGTCTGGTCTTACTGCATTCAAGAAAGAGATGTGTAGACGTCTCTGTACATGACTCGCATAGAGGGCAACGGTCATCAATGTCTGGAATCAGTTTAGCTAAATTCGCTCTCGTCGGGAGAGATTCCAAGCTATTTGACAGATCATGACTTTGTGTCTTTCTCGAATTTTGGCTCTCCACAAATTCTTCCAAAAATCAGATGGAAAGTTCGGGCTTGATCTAAACTTGTGCTTGTAAGCTGATAGATATGCAGACTTGGTTGTGAAATTACCTTTCTTGTTTGGGGTCCAAGCTAAAATGTCTTGGATGTGATTTGGTGGAATTCTAATTTTTCAAATAGCCTCTGCCGTCATAGCATCAAACATGCTGTGGATTTTTGGAAAATCCCGTATTTGAGAGTCTTGGAGGAAAAGGTCTGCCACCAAGTTAACACCATGGTTATCGGACCGAGTTTTAGCTGGTATGAAACCATCTTCAGTTGGAATCCATCTATCCTTCCACACATTCGTAGTTTTCCCTTCTCCAACCAAAACTCCTATACCTTTCTCGAGTATGCTGCAGGATTTACAGATACATTTCCAAAGCCAGGAAGAGGCCTTTTTTATGTTATACTCGAGGAAAGAGATACCTCTAAGGTATTTAGAGCTCATAATTTGCACCCATAAGCAGTTCGGGTGTTTCAAGATAGTCCAGCCCAGTTTTGTAATCAACGCCATGTTGAAATCATGCATTTTCTTAAAACCCATTCCTCCCATGGATTTTGGAACACAAATAGAGTCCCAGGCTTTGGGGTGTTAGTGAGATTTACCATCATCATTGAAGCCCCACCAAAATTGGCGCATACGTCTATCTAATTTTTCGGTAATGCTCTTCGGAAGGATGAAAGTGGACATCACATACGTCGGTATTTCATGAGTGTAGCTCTGCCCGCTTGGGATAAGACCTTGCTTTTCCAGCTAGTAAGTCTTTTCTCAACTCTCATGACTATCTCTTCGAAGAGTTTGTTCTTGGGCTGATTAGTAAAGTTGGGCAATCCCAAATATTTTGCTTCCTTTGGTGCTTTTTTCAGTTGAAGGATTCGACAGATTTTGCTGCACCGATTGTATCTGAGATTTTTGCTGAAGTAAATTTTTTACTTCTGTTGGTTTGTGCACTCGCCCGACCAAGAGTTGTAGGTGTCCAGGCAATTTTGAACAGCTATCCCCTCTTTGTTATTAGCCCTGCAAAATATAATTAGATCATCAGCGTAGAGGAGGTGAGAGATTGCAGGACTGCCCCTGCTGGGTTTAATTCCATGAAGAGCTCCAGTGCTTTCAGCTCGGAGGAGCAGTCTTGTTAGGATTTCGGACGCAATGATGAACAGATACGGAGACAGGGGGTTTCCTTAGCGAAGCCCTCTTTGAGGTTTGAAAAAACCAAAGGGGATTCCATTCAGTATGGTGGAGAAGCTAGTTGTTGAGATGCAATTGGTCACCCAGTTGATCCAAACTTGTGGGAAACCCAGATTTTGAAGAATTTTGATGATAAACGGCCACTCGATTTTATCGTATGCCTTCTCCATATCAATTTTAATCACCATAAGCCCTGCGCCCTTTTTTCCTCATGGAGTGCCAAACTTCTTGAACGATGATACTGTTGTCATTGATCAATCTTCCCGGGACAAAAGCTAACTGCATGGGAGAGATGATTTTTGCAAGAAGAGGCTTTAACTTATTTGCCAAGATTTTAGCAATCACTTTGTAGGAGACATTACAAAGACTTATCGGTCAGAAGTGCACTGCTTTGGTGGGAGATGGAATTTTAGGGATTAAGGCAATGTTGGTATGGTTTATTTCATGGAGAGGAGAATTCATACGAAAAAAGGATTGGATGGCCATGCACATCTCAGGCTTGACAGTTTCCCAATAAGATTTGTAAAACAAAGAGGGCATTCCATTAGGCCCAGGAGCTTTTAAGTTGCTAAACTTCATCAAGATGGAGGTAATCTCTTCTATGGATGGAATTTGCAGAAGGGAATGGATATCTTCATCTGATACAACCTGAGCGATAAGGCCATCCAGGTCTTCAGGGATGGAGGGATTAGAGGATTTGTACAGGTCTTGGAAATAATCAGTGAAGCACGTACAGGTCTTGGAAATAATCAGTGAAGCACGTACCAATCTCCTCACGGTTTGAGGTCCATGTTCCGCTACTATCTTTTAAGACATCAATGCTGTTTTGTCTTCTCCTGATGATAGTGCTGAGGTAAAAATATTTTGTATGTCAGTCCCCTTCCTTAATCCATTGTAATCTGCTCTTCTGGTGCCACAGCCATTCTTCCCTACAGCATTGTTCGTCAATCTGTTTCTTAAGATTACCTTGGAGCTCTATGTTCCTCACAGATGGTTCTTGTTGTTGCACAGAGTCCAAAAGAGCAGTCAGTCTTTTGATTTGAGATTGAATATAACCAAAACATGTGAAGTTCCATTTCCTGAGAGCTGTACAGGTGTTATCCGTTTTTCGGCAGAGCACGAATTCTGGCGGACCGTATATCTGTATTCTCCATGCCGATTTTACAACCAAATGGGATGATGGATCCCGAGTCCACGCAGACTCAAATTTAAAAGGCCTGGGGCCTAGTTCGTTGAGTCCCATGTGAGTGAAGAATGATTGGGAGATGGTCAGAAGATTTACCCGGCAAGTGAATGATGGAGGCATCATGGAACATTAGTCTCCATTCAGAATTTGCATAGGCTTTGTTTAACCGTTCTTTGATATTTGTAGATAAAGGACGGTTATTAGACCAAGTGTACGGGTTCCCAGAGAAGCCTAGATCGATGAGATGGGTCAAGCTGATCAGACCACTCAGTCGTTCATTGGACGAAGAGGCAACTGGATTTCCTCTGAGTTTTTCAAATTAATCCACAATTGCATTAAAATCTCCCATACAAAAAGGACCAGAGAAAGAACAGAGCTTAAATCTTCCCAAAAACTTCTTTTGTTAGCCGAGTGAGGAGGCCCATAAATCATCGACATCATCCACGGTTGATTGGAAGGATCAGAGAAAATCAGGCCATTGATTATGTTGTTGTTTTGGAGAGTGATCTCGATGTCAACTCCCATTTTCCAAGCTAGACAGAGACCACCAGCTGGTTTTTTTCCGGTTGGGGGAACAAAACATTTGTTGAGGAAGCCGAGAGAGTCAAAAAGAGGAGAGAGTTTAGAAGAAGAGGAGAGGGTTTCTGAAAGAAAAATAATGTCAGGTTTGAGATTCCTGACATCTTTTTTAAGGGCCTTGACACGCTCGGCACGCCCAAGCCCTCTGATATTCCAAGCTAGGATGATCATGGTGGGTGGGTGAGCAAGCCCAGGCTTGTCACCTCTGTGTCGCATTTGATCCGTTGACAAAGGGGATTGGGGGGTGTGGAAGAGATAGTGGTTAATGGGATAGAAAGCTGGGAGCTATGGTCGGAAGAGTGCTTAACACTTCATGCCAAATGTTTCAGATTTTTCACCTTTGCACCGCGGGTAATTTAGGTTGTGGGAGAAGAGGTGGTTGGGTGGATGGGGTCCGAAATAGTTGGGGGAGATGCTTGGTCTTTAGTTTGGTTTTGGTAAGCTGAGGTTTGGTTTGTTTTGTCTAGTTTGAGTCTTTTTGTTTGTAGTGGTTGGTCAAAAAGATTCTTTCTTTTTGGTTGAGTGCTGGGAGAGGTTTGAGTGGTGTTCAGAATGGTGGTTGCGTGCATAGGGATGTGGGGGCTAGGATAAGAGATGGGGATGTTTTGATTGGTGATGGCTTTGAATTGTGGGAAGAAGGAGGTTTTTTGGAGGCTGATTTCAGAGAGTTTAGTCTCTGTTGTTAGGATAGGCGTGTTTGTGGTATGGTCGAGATGGGTTGGTGTCAGAATTTTTGGTGGGTTAGGTTTTGTCAACTGTTTAGGCGATGGGGGTTTTTCCAGGTTTTCTGCCAGGCGGTGAACTACGGGTTTGGGGGAGGAGTCTGGTTCCGGTGACGAAGCACTTCCACAAAAGATCATCTTAGCAGATTTGGAATCCGATGGATTGTTTTGACTAACCAAGGTTAACATCTGAGAGGGGCTCCAGCATGCAGTGTGAGGGCAGTTTTCCATGTTATCTGCTCTAAGCCATGGGCCGTAGGGAGAAGCCATATTTTTCGGTGGGTCTGGCGGTTTACGTGGGCAGCTTCGGTTGGTATGGCCCAAACGCCCACATGCAAAACAGAAATCCGGCAATCTTTCATACTGTAAACGAATCCACGCCTGTTGTTGATGATCTTTATTCCGGGTGAACCCAGTTCGCAAAGGCTCAGAGATATCTTGTTGGACTTGAATCCGTAGATATCTCAGCCAGGCTAGCTTCCCATCACTCGTGAAGTCTACTTCTGTGACTTCCCCAATTTTTGACCCAATCTTCTCCACATTCTGTTTTGTCATCAAGTTTGGAGGAAGACCCACCACACGAATCCAGAAGGGTGATTTAGAGAAGTCTATTTCATCTAAGTTCAGCTGCTGTGGCCAATCTCTAACAACCACATGGGAGCTCATGACCGACCAAGGTCGGTGCTTCATGATACGATTTCGGTCCCATTCATGGTTAAAAAGGATGCTGAATATGTTGTCATGGTGGAATTGAACTTTCATACCTTCTGAGGGGTTCCAGGATTTGAGTAGGATGGATTGGACCACTTTAGGATTTGATTTTTTTGAGCTAACAATTTTGGCCAGAAGAGTTAGACCGTAGTCTTTGATGGCAGTATCTTCGTTGGCTGCCAGATCGTCAAGATTTGTACAATGCAGGGAGATAGTCTTGTTAATAAGGGATTCCATAAAACCACCTGGGACGTTGAGATATGGAATCGAGGGAGATGAGTGGAGAGTTGAAGGTAGGCAGAGATTTTATGAGATGGGTTTAAGGTAGAAGGAGGTTTGGATGGACAGATTGGTGGCAGATTGGGCACGGAAGGGGAGGAATAAAGGAAGAGAGAGATGGTAATAAACGTAGAAGGAGGTTTGGTTGTGCAAATTGATGGCAGATTGAGCTCGGATAGAGAGGAGTAAAGGAAGAGAGAGCTTGGTAGCAGCTTTGTGTAGTAAACACCAGAAACTCCTGTTCAAAGGAGAGAAAATGCTACTCCTGGAAGAAGAGCATGGGAAGGGGACTTTCAGCGTCAACCGACCTTCTAGCCACAGGAACATCTTTTATCCAATCTTGCTGAGGCAAAAATATGGCTACCCAAATAATTCTTATCCTGGTAAAGTTCATAAACAAAAGGGTTTGATGATGACGAGCCATGTTCAAACACATTGGGAAGAGGGGAAAGCACCGAATTGTAAATGTGAGGTGTGTTTGGGTTAGGAGAGTTTGCTTTATTTTCTTGGCCCACTACAAGTTGTAAGCCAAAATCAGATAAGCCAGAAATGATTTTGCTTAAGTTGAAGCTGTACTTTGTGAAAGATGGAGTAGGCCCAAAAACTGTGATCCAAGTAGGTTTATCATATGCGAGGTTTACTTCTTAGTTATTTGATAAAGAAAGATTAGGTAAGCCCATCAACGGTCCAGAATGGGTAAGAAGTTCAGATTTAGGAAAAGATATCACAGATCCCTGCAAGATCTGGGAGTCAGGAGATATGGTAGCAAGAAGGGGTAACAATTGTGACGTGGCCACCATAGGTAAATTGCATGTAGCAAGTGGCTGAGATTTAGATAATTCCAGATCTTCTACCAAGATTGCACCATTCTCAAATAATGATGATGTCAGCGCATGGCACGAGTGGATGTTGCTGTCCATACCCAGCGTTGACAATTGCAACGGTGGTACACCAGAAACTGGAGTTTCTGGTAAGTTATCCTCAACTGAAAACTCTTCATCCGAAAACACCTCACAACTTTGTTCATATGGTTCTTCTGAGTAGCAGCATCTGAGTATACTTGCTCATTCTCAACAGGTATTTCAAGATTATAAAATTCCATGTCATGTTCCTCAAGGGCAAAAAGAGCCATTTCCTCCATGATAGCGTCAATTTCTTACTCAATAGCCCCCTCCAAAATATTTTCCTCCAACCCATCATCATGCATGTCCATGTCGACCGCAGAAGGCTCTGTAAAAGAGCCATTTGAAACATTGTTTTCTCCCTCCTCATTAGCCATACCAAAATCCGCATCTGAGTGTAGAGATTCCATAGCTGTGGCGAAAGATTGGTCATCGCTAGAAGAAAAAGATGATGCAGGTGCGAAAGCAACATAAAAATGGTTCAGGTGGAGGCCTACATGATTCATTGAAATTGAGATACGTGAAGAACGATTCCAATCCAAGTTTGGCAGGGCACGAAGAGGATGAGTGAACATTGGTTGTCCAGAAAGAAAATAAGTAGCATATAAGTTTGGCCCTGGCAAAGCAGCAGTTCCGCTAGCTAAGAGGTCCACCACCTCTGCTAACGAGACATGGCACGAAGTATTGTCATGCCCGATTCGACCACATCAATGATAGGCTTTGAAGACCCGTTCATAACTGCAACGGAGCATCACCCATCCCAAACCATCCAGCAACGAAATAAAAACGCAGGGTGTAGAGGAAGATCCATGAAAAACCCTTACCTTAATCCGAAAGTAATCAGTATTGGTTGCTCGCCTAGCAAACCAATCAATGTCAAGGAGGGTACCTGCTGCCTCCCTAATCATTTCCGCAAGAGAACAAATATAGCAGTCACTTGGAACATTTTCCACTTGCATCCACAGGTCAGCAGTAGGAAACTTGACAGAAGAATATATGACATGTGGGAAGCAGGGTTGTAGAATAAGAAGGGCACCAAAAAAGTTCCAAGGTCCATTGTTACAAACTAGCCTTGCTTCATCCATAGCGGTGAAAGTAAAGAGAAAAACCATTGGAAGTTTCTGGACTCGCACAGGGCCATTCAAGAGCCAGCAGTGTTGTTGACCCTACTTTGGATTTTCTTCTCAGAGAAATTTTGGTTGTCAATAAACTTACCTATCAGAACTTTATCTTTGTTTACCCTTCTTTTCTGGAAAAGAGTAGGGTTAAGAGGAAGCATAATCGTATGCATGTCCAGGTAATCCTCCGCGTCAAGATTCCTATCATAATGGAAAGGGTCAGCCATTCTACCAAAAGGCTGTAGTAAAAGCAGTACGGAGATATAGTGGATAAAAGGAAAGGAAAGTAGTTATGAGAGGGATAGATAGCTATAAGAAGGACAAACAGCTTGGAGAAAGTGGGTAGTAAAGAGAGAAGGAAGAAACATGTGAACACCTAAAGTATCAAGCACTTTACTCAAAGGGAAAAGTTGAAAGAAGAGAGAGGGAAAGAGAGAGAGAGAGAGTCAGACACTATCGTGCTTCTGCATGTTAGATTAAAATCAAACCCAATAACATGTCCTAACAATTCTTACATGCAGCCCAAAAACTAAAAGCCCAAAAGAATAGCCCAACTCTATCTTCCTATCCTTTTAGAAAACCTAAGATACTTTTATCCACACAGCCGCAAGTGCAAGTTCAATTTCCGAGTGCTGTAACGTGTGGTTGCAGGCGAACAGTAAGGTAATTAGTTCAGCCCTTGCTACGGTTACATCTTTCATGAGGACTTCCAACCAGAATACTAGAGAGGAAGTGAGGGAGGGATAGAGAGATGGAGTCGAAGTCTAAACATTTTAGCCATGAGCATGAGCTGACCCTCGATGAAGTGCAGCAGCTGGACGATGGTGAGACTAAAAGAGCTGTCTGCTGTGGTTGTCTGGAACCAATTGCGGAGCAAGACTTCTTCAGCTGCGGCGACTGTGATGATTTCTTTCTGCACCAAACATGCGCGAACCTGTCGAAGGAAATGGAAGGCCCCGTTCACCCACAACACCCTCTCATCCACAACACCCTCTCATCCTCCTTGCAAACCGATCCTGCTCATGTGACGTGTGTGGCCGAGGTTGGAAGCGGTTCACCTACAATTGCGCTCCCTGTGACTTCGATGTATGCATAGCGTGTGCTTTGGTGCGAAAAATTAAGCATCTTGGGCATGATCATCCCCTGATCCCCTATAATCAAGTGAAAGAAAATGATACTGGTGGCGAGGAAGTTGTATGCGGTGGGTGCAACAAGCCTATTACAGACGACGATGCGTACAGCTGCAGCGACTGCAATTTCTTCTTGCACAAAACATGTGCAGAACTTCCCGAGGTAATTAACCACGTCTCTCATCCGATACACGCTCTTACGCTCTTTAATAAACCACCTTATTCGGATTCCCTCATCCATTGTGATTGTTGTAGTGAAAGTTGGGGATGGTTCACCTACAACTGCAAACATTGTCTCTATGACATATGCGTATCATGTTCTTTGGTGACGGAGTTATCTGCCCTCAGAAAGATCAAGCATCCTTCTCATGATCATCGATTGATCGTGGAAGCATTCGATTTTGATGATAAGGAAGTTATTTGTTATGGGTGCAGTATACCAATTACAGGCCTTTCTTTTAGCAGCAGGAAGTGTAATTTCTTCCTTCACAAAACATGTGACTTACCCTATCAATTTGAGTACTTTTCTCACCCCGGACACGCTCTTACCCTCTTATTTCGACAACGTCGGGCTGTTGCTCAGCTTCTTTGCGCGTGCTGTGGAGACATTTGGGTGCGGTTCATCTACTATTGTGAGCTCTGTAAATTTAAGATATGTTTACCATGTGCTTTGCTGTCCTTTGACCGACCTCCAAGAATCGAAAAAAAATTCTTGCATGATCATACTCTTCACCTCTTCTCTAGACCACCAGATTCTTATTCAGACTGCAGTTGTTCCTGCTGCGGAGAGAGGCCAGAGCTGCTACTCTACAGGTGTGAGCTCTGTGACTTCCACCTATGCATGTCATGTGCTTCATGTGATTCGCTAATCACCACACACGGAGGTCACGACCACCCATTGACAATAACGAGACGAGCTTTGTTCAGATGTGATGCTTGCGGCGTGGAAGATAAAGATTTGTCTTATACATGTACCACTTGCAAATTTTGGGTTCACAAAAACTGCGCATCATTAGAAAGAACCTTCCAAAGTGGTCATCACACTCAGCACGCTCTAACACTAGCCTTTTCTCTTCCGCAAGAATTTTTAAAATACAAGCCCAGATGCGAAATTTGTGCCAAAAGACTGAGGACAGATCGGTGGCTTTATTTGTGTGCTGTTTGCAGATTTTTTGCTCACGTGCAATGCGCAACGTCAGAGCTCAAGTCTATCAGGTTAAGCTAAACAACTTAGTATATGACATTAACAAAAACAAAGCAAAACGTAAAGTAGAGAAGCTAGTCATCATACTCTTAATATGTACTCACGTTTATTGCTTTTGGTTTCAGCAGTGAACAAAATGAGATCGAAGTGGGTGAAACTTTTAAAGTGATGAAATTTCCGGTGCCAGATGAGTTCATGAATCAGATAAGTTACTTTCTGCAGGTACTCAATATTGTAGAGATTCAGAGAGCAACTGAGCTTGCTCATGTAAGTCACCCACATCCATTAAACTTGTGTGACGTACAAGCTGGTTATATTTCCAAGGACGACTTGGTGGTGTGTAATGGATGCTGCCAACTTATTGTGGCTTCGAATTCGTACTACAGATGTAGCCAAATTTCCTGTGATTTCTTTCTACATGCTATATGCACCGAGCTACCCGATGAAGTAAAACACCCATGTCATCTTCCTGAGCACCCGCTCTCCTTCCTCCCAAAGTCCTCAGCTGAATCTCTCTCTATCTTCATGTGCAACCTTTGCGAAACATATTGCAACGGATTCAGGTACCGTTGTGAGCAGTGTAATTTTGACCTTGATCTCAGGTGCGCTTCCGTAGCAGACACCATTGTACATGATGCACACCGACATCCCCTTGTTCCGACTACAAGTGGGGTTCACTGCAGTGCATGTAGGGAGTACTGCAATTTAGTCACGTACAGAAGCATTTTGTGCGATGTACCCACGAACGGCTACGCACTATTACGATGCGCACCCACTTTCCTTGGTGTATCCGCCTTTCCCAGACCACCCCGATGAGTTTTACTGCGAGATGTGTCAGGATGAGATAGCTCCAAACCTTTGGCTCTATCATTGTCGTGATTGCAATCAATCATTTCATCCGCGTTGCCTTCTTCCAGGTCATTCGTGTTCGAATATTAAATGCGGCGGCACCTGCGTAGTTGCAAAGAACATACATGAACACCCAAAGCTCAAGCTTCAAAAAATTCTGCAAGGAGAGAGAATTAGCAAATGGAGGTGCAGCCTTTGTGGTGGAGGTAAACCAGCAATGGTGGCATGCACAGAGTGTGACTTCCTTATGTGCCTAAGATGTTTGGACAACTATCCATCTGCGGATGTCCAAATGGTAAGCTAAATTTCATAAGAACCTAATCTGTCATTCACTTTCATCCGTTCAGATCTGACCAACAAGGTAATGCATTTTTGTGTAACTAATGGCAAAGTTTCATTCCATCATAAATTTCTGATTTTTGCATTCCTCAGAGGCACAGCCTTATTGCTGTACTATAAAGTGTCTTTCTGACCAGACCTGACCCTTCGCATGTATGCGTCTCACGGAGAAGCCTCCAGGCATCAAGGAATCACCCCCATATTCGATTTTCCATTGCCAAGAGGACGACAAAAAAATGAATTTCTTATTACCAAAAAAAGAATTAAAGTCAAAATCTTTCGTGCAAACTATAAATTCCCGGATAACCGCCAACAACGTCGTTCGTTTCATTCTGTCATAATTGGGCGAAAGGGAAGATCACTGAGCTGGTTACATTTCCAATTGTCATCTTATGGGTAAATAACTTGTTGCATTACGTTAGGTCTACTTCTGGACTTGATTCTTTTGTTTTTTCACTTTCCTTGTTTAGTTCCTACATGTAAGTGGGGAAATCTTGTACTTTTCTACCCTCAACCAGACAACTATGTCATAGACTAGTACGATGCCATGACATCGACGTAAAAGAAGTGAGTTCGTACTGTAACATCTTGTACTTTTTGAAGTTTACTCATTTTATCTTGCAGGTCATCCTTCCAATTCCAAGCTGTGATTCCTGATTATATTAGTTTGGCGCCGTGCCAACCTAACCAATTGAACTGTCACATTGTTAAAAAAATAATAAAAATTGATGGTACCTATTCGAAGAATATTCATAACCCAGCGAGCTGCCACCGATGGCACGGCCGTCATACAGTCTCGCAAACAAGAAAAAGCAATAGTAGCACCGCGCATAGAGTCACTTCAAGAAATTGCTCCTTTAGCTACCGTAAAGGGGGGGTGGCGTTCGCTAAACCGTTTTACGGTCGCTAAAACGGTCGCTACAGGTCAGGTCGCTAAAGTTTAACGACCGCATTTATTAATCGGTTACTAAATTTAGCGACCGCGTTAACTATATGTAGCAACCGTTTTGTGCGGTTGTTAAATATTTTTTAATTTAAATATTATTTTATTAAATATTTTTAATTTAAATATTAATTTATTTAGCGACCGTCCCTAGCGATCGCTAATTATTTTTTTTTGTTTTTTTTGAAATATTAAATTAGTGACCGTATTTATTCCGTTTAGTGACCGCGATGTATGGTCGCTAAACCTGGGTTTTGCAACAAAACAAAAAAAAAAGGTCAAAGAACCTGTCCACATCTTGTCAAAAACCTGTCTCAAAACCAATACCAATCCCAATCCAAGGTTAAATCGGTCCAAATAAAACCGATTTAACCTTGGTTGAACCGGTTTTGAATGAATGCGTTGAAAACTTTCAACGCATTCATTCAAAACCGATTCAACCCCTGTCCTACATTCATTCAAATAACTTGTACAAAAGCTATCTACTTTACACAAAAAAACATAAGTGTCGCATTCATCAAACTATATATAAACATATGCATTAAAATCAATAAAATTTGGATTGAACCAAAATTAGAAAAAAGAGTCAAGTATATGAACTCAAAGTTAAGCTACACATCCAAGTCAATACATAACCCCAACCCCTATCACTAACCGGCAGACCGACCAACCCTGTCATCATCTTCTTCATTCCTCGATGAAGGCTCCCCTCACCGCCCTGAGAATCACTGACACTAGGATCAATATCGCTCTGCACGAAGCCATACAAATGATTCAACATACTATATACAAATCAAGATCACATATAGAATGACCAAAATACATAACTACTTGAGAAATTTTGTATTAACTGAAGTCGAGGCTCCGGCAAAAGAAAACCACCATGGATCATCATCTGAAGTCTTGCATCAAACCATGTGGCGAAGTGCTCTTTCTCCGTCACTTTAACCCTGAGGATCGCTACAACTGGTCTCGCCTGACTACTGAGCTCTGCCAGCTAGCAACAAACGTGTGAATTGACGAGGGTGGCTGAGTATACGATCCTTTTTAGGACCCCCCCCCCCCTCCGTAGCTTCTAACCACAAAGAGATCTCGTCCTTTGTCTGGCTATCGTATGCCTGGGAGTTAGCCTGGACTTTTTCTCTATATGAATTATGTATAAGAAAATAACTGAAATGTTAGAGGAATGCTACTGGCCACAACCAATAAGGATACAATAGGAATACAAAGTAATACAAAGTTGTGTGCTCACCACAAACTGCTCCGCGCTCTCAGACATCTATTTCCCATCTTTCTTTTGGTGTGTGTGCTCAAAGTGGCGGAGCCTCGTAGGGCGCCTTTTCTCATGGTCCTCTTCTGTCAACTTCAGCTCGTGCACATCAAATGGACAGAACCAGCACTATGCTTCATCTTTTTCTCGCTGTGAGCCATCTTCTTGCCTCTCTCACTTAGCTTTGGCCAGTCTGCTGTACACCAATGCAACACCAGCTACCCCCACGTGGCTTTGGAGGAGTACTCGGGGTTATGGTCCCTAGCCATAGATATATCTATCGCACGTGTCTGAGCTAGCGCCTGCCTCCTCGTATTGAGCATCCATTTTTTGTAGTTTTTAGAACAATGTCACTTTCAGGCCTTCCTCCCAAGTTCTTGGTCTGCGTCGGACTCAAATTGGAAATAGTCCTGAACATAATTCAACATAATTTCAAACACGGTTAGCAAGAAAAATTTAGCAATAATGTACTTCTAAAATTCCACGTCGCATAAGGCTGTGGGAGGTGGGCCTTGATAATAGGATCGATTTTGGTCCTAACACAATCTTTAACAAAGCTAATTACAAGAAATCACAAGAGAGATACATCAATCCCAATATAACAACGTATTAAGTTAGATAGGTGCACTAAAAGATGTTAAGAATTGAGCTTAGAAAATTAAAAATATACTAATTGTTGGACATAAGTAGTAATCATCTACTTCAGGGTGGCTGGAAAAGGTATCCCGCATGTGATACCTCTGGGTACAGATGAACTAGACGCTACAAATGATGAAAAAGGAAGACTATATATATATATATATATATATATATATTGCAACAAATATCTTTCAATTCGACAAGAAACTAATATCTTTCAGTGTTAATTACGGCTGATTAGCCTAATCAGTATTGATTAGTGTTAATTAGGACGAATTAGTGTTAATTAGGCTAATGAGAGTTAATTCTAGCTATTTGGGGTAATTATAATTAACTGGTTTAATTAGAGTTAATACGTATCAATTAAGTATTAATTAAGAGTTAATTAGGATTAATCAATGTTGATCAGGGCTAATTAGGGTTAATCAGTGTTGATTAGGGCTAATCAGTAGCAGAACCAAGATTTCACCCCAGGTGGTGCTAAAAATATATCGAAATCGGTAATTTTTTGTAAGAGAGCACAAAAAAACAGAGTGCACTTTTCGATAACCTAATTAACCTCATTATTGACTTATGGAAGATGAACCTAATTGAACTAATTTCAACCCAACATGTCATGTTTCATTATCGCGTTAAACTTAATTAACATAATTTCAACCCACTATTCAACTAAATCACATATCCGATATCTCAATTTAATTGGGTCCCATCCTCCATCAACAATCTCAATTCTCAAATGCACAATTAATAAACTAAAATTATCAATCAAATAATCAATGCTCAAATGGAAAAAAAATATTATTTAAAACGCACATATCCGATATGTCAATCCAATTGGGTCACATCCTCCATCAACAATCTCAATTTTCAAATGCTGAATGCACAATTAACATGGACTATAATTATTAAGAAAGAAGATTTATAAAGGGAAGTCTGTAGGAAGGTAATCTAGATGACTGAAACATTAAAATTCAGATTCCTAATTGTCAATAAGAAATATAAATACCAATTAGGCAAAATAATGCAGTTCAACTACCAGCATCAGAGCATCACAGAGGGAAAAGAAACAAGTCAGACCAAGGAGGATTACACAAATCAAACGTCCCAAGTGGTCATTTTTGACATCACAAACTCAGATTACACAAATCAAACATCACAAATCAAACATATCAATTCTAGGGAAAGGCAATGGCAGAAAGCATTCTAGACTTGCTTCTTAAAAGGCAACAAAGTTGATCCGCTGCTAAAACTGCCTGTAACCAAGACCACCATGGCAAAATACGAGTTCATGCTAACAACAATCCCTTAAGAAAACTTGGACCAAAGAAGATATTATTGATAAATACTATATACTTCGTATCATTTATCACATAATTTTTATTCCCCTTAGCAGTTTACAAGTTTTTGGGATAGAATTTTAACGCCTAAATGTTGATTGAACTAAAAAAAATAGTTAAAGATAAAATAACAATCGCTTGAAAAGTCAAACAATACGAAGACTCCGATGAAATAAATTGAAAATTGGAGTATAATAATAACACTTTCTCAAAGCATGTAACAACACTGAAAACCTACAATATGATTTGGGTCACAAAGTGGCATTGCTCAAGATAAGGTTTAAAGAATGAATTTCCACTTTTGAGTTCACTCACAGGATTCAACATGAGGGAAAGTAAAACCAGTGGGTGGGTGGTCAGTGCACCAAAATAACTAGGAGCATATATCTTCAGCTAGATTACTGTTAGACTAGTCCAACCAAATTTAACGAAGTATCAAAATCCAAGAAGTTCAAGGGGGTGACACAAAGTAGATACAAAATCTAGGTTTCACGAGAGAATAATGATGACTTAAGACAAATTACAGCTTTCAGAATGTTATGAATTTTACCTTGATGCACCTCAAATTTGACACTTAGAGAAGGTGATCTAGATGACAGCAACATTATGCATATACACAAAGAACATACAGAGATAGATATCAAATAAGTTCAATTTCCCTAAAAGCTCCATTCACATCCTCACAGGTACTAACCATTCTCTTTGAAGCTAAAGATGCAAAGTAATTTGAAGCCATGAACATAGTAATGTCTTCAAAGTTTTTGTTGTTTGCTGATTCTCTAAGTTCATGCTTCTTCACTATTTTAAATCCACATTTACATTTGATTCATTTCAATCTGTTTAAATCCAAAAATGCTTGCGAACACCTCCAAGTTTTCACCTACAGCTTCGAAATACGTTCTAGTTGTAACAAGAAAGCGAATCAAAGTAGAATCTTTTGATTTGAAGAATATGGAAAGGGAGCTAACATGCCCTTAATTGTTACAGTATTATTCTTCTTTCACGGCTCACTGTGGAGATATTTTACATAATGGGAAACCTTCGCATTCATAAGGGTCTCCCCCAGGGCCTGTTTGTTCAAGGAGGACTAGTTTTACAAGCCAAAGGTCTGTTCGCTCCTAGTTTTCATTTTCGGTTACTTTCGTTTTCAGTCAGCTATTGATTGTTCGTTGTCTTTAGAGTCCATTGTCGAGTCTCTCTGAAGATCAGTCAACACTCCAAACATTCTCTCAAAAATGAAATCAGAAAAACCAGAACAAACATGTATTTGATGGCTCATCTGGAAATGAAAACTAGCAGATCATCAGAGAATAGACAAACATGATTTAGTTACTATTTGCAATTGCAATATCCACTCGATTTTCATGAACAATAAAATGAAATTCGCAGAAGACGAGGCAAATCTTCCAGCAAAGAAAAACATCCGAGTAGCATTGCAATGGCTCATAAATCAGGAAAATTGAAACCTAAACCTAAACCTAAATCTTGGGATAGACGTATCACACCTGGCGGCGGCGTAGTGCGTGGGCGTGGTGGTGGTACGACAGGCAACAGTGGCGGCAAGGTGGCTTCGAGCGTCATGAACTTGTCGACTGGTTTTTGGCGAGGTGGGCTTGCCGGAGTGGGCGCGGTTGCAGAGATTGGTCTTCGGCAGAGAGGGTAACGGTGGTTTACGGCAACACAGATTGGATGCACAGCAGACTTACTCACTTCCCAGCTTGGACGCATGGCAGAGAGAGAGAGAAGGGGGGAGGGAAGGGCTGACGGGGCAATTAGAACTTATAATTTAGCGATCGCATTTAGCGACCGTTATCGCAGTAGCTAAATATAGCGACCGTATTTAGCAACATCATAACGGTCGCTAATCTTAGCGACCATTAACGACCGTTATGATAGTCGCTAAATACTGTCGCTATATTTAACGATCGCTGTAACGGTCGCTAAATGCGGTCGCTAAATTAGCTGCCAAATTTTTTTATCCCGCCAGATTTTGGCTAGATCTAGTGACCGCCACAAATAGCGGTCGCTAAATTAATCCCTGCGGTCGCTAAAGACCCTGTTTCTTGTAGTGAGTCAATGTTGGAATTGTGAGTTTTAAACTCACTTTGAGGAGTCCACTTTAACTCAATTTTTTCATGGGTTCCACACTATAATTTTGTTAGGAAAAAATTAATTTATGTTCATTTTTTGGAGTAGATGATCATAATATATTTACAAGTTTAAAACAAATGAGAAATGAACGAGAAAATTGAAGTTGAAGTTGGTGGTTCAACTTGTAGGGAAAAAGGGAATTTCATATAAAAGAGATAAAGCAAATATGGTCTCCGTATAAACTATACCATTAGGCTAAGGGTTGGGCTCCTTAGGAGTACCCACGTTTTGTAAGGAACGAGGACCTAGGTTGACCCTAGGTCCATAATACACGCAAGCGCCACCCGCCCGTCCAGATTCGAGCCGTGACTTGGGCCTATCAGGCTTTATTCTTTTTGGGACAAAAATATTTTAAATAAATAAAATTTATTTATTTAAATTCTTTGTCCGAAAAAGTTACAACATTTCCAACACCTTAGTGAAAAGTTGCACCCTCCAGCGAATTTTTTCACTGTAAAAAAAGTCTGAAAAACCATCACATTACAGGAAAGCAAAATTTCTTCCTGAAATTTTGCTCATTTCGTGTTCTGTGTGTCTAAAAGATAGAGTTCTACATTATTTTGGTTTGCCAAGTCTGAAAATTTAGAATGTTCCTATTTTTAGATGTATTGCCATTGTATCCATGGGCAGAACCACATAGGAACTAGGGGGGCTGGTGCACCCCCTGAACTTTTGAGGAAGAAAATTTTTTTACTTTGCAATTCCACCTAAGTCTGCCTCTCAGTTCTCTCTCCTCGACTCACCCAATCGGTAGTCGGCCAGTCCCTAGACGGCAGACGGCAGTGACTCTCGTGAGTCCGTGACCCGTCTGTGATGTCGGTGACGGCGGGCCACTGGAGAGCACAAGCAGATTCAGATATGGAGATGACCTAACCGAGACACCGACGACGGCAGGCTAGACGAACAGACGACCGATTCGTTCAGATCTGGAAGACTGGAACATGTCTCGAGCTGTGCAAGTACGGCTGTGCAGACGAAGGCTAGGACTCTAATCTACTCTACCAAATAGGCGCCGACGAGGACCGACAACAGCAAGGACTTCTGGCGACAGCGTCAACAACAGAACAACAGTCTGCCTTAATTTCTTGAGCTTTTCTTTGCTTGGTTAATTTCAAATTTCAAGCATCTGATTGATTGTAGTTTAATTTCAGAACTGTATTTACATTCTAGTTTTATTTCTGTAATTGATTCTATTTCAGAAATTCGAAAAACATGTTTGGTTATGGTGATTATTGGTGATTTGGTGGAACAGTCTGCTTGATTCTAGAAATTACGGTCAATTTGCTTTGCTAATTCTTAATTGGCTAATTGTTTTTCTAATTCATAATTTGGTGCATAAATAATTTCTAATTATGTTGGAATGTGACATTGAGCTTGAGCTTGGGAGGATTATCTTGACTTTGTATTATTGTGTTAGAATGTGAATTAGTTTTACAATTGGGTGGGTGGTTGTTTTTGAGCTCGAAATTTTCCGTTATTTAGGTATGTGATATTGTGGTGAGATTGAGAGGTTGATCTTGAGCTTCTATTATTGTGTTGGAACTTGATTTAGTTTTAAAATTGGGATATTGATTTTGAGCTTGTATAATTTTACTTATAAAAAATATATTGTTATTTTAATGATTTTACTTAATTAAAAATTATATTAAATTAGATATATTTTTAGCATCCCCTAAAAAGTGAAAAGAAATCCTGGTTCGGCCCTTGGTTATATCTTCAGAGACTTTCGTAAACAGACTGTGTCAGCACTATTACGGGACGAATAAAGTCTTAAGGACGGTGAATCAAATTTACGTCTCTGCCTTTTCATTTGTTGTTCTGTATTTTTTGGTGTGAGTTGGTGTGAGTTATTAGACATAATTCCATTTTCTTATTTTTGTTGCTCCTGTTTTTGAAACGTTAATATTTACATATTAATAATTTTTCGAAAATGATTTTCTGTGGAACCATACACAACACATTTTCCAACAGTAAAAGCTTACAGCCGCACCGGGCCCCAAAAAAAAAAAAATCATCGCCAACGGTGTCCCGGGCACCAAAAAACGCCGACCCCCGCCGAAAAGCTGCCGAAGCAGCACAGACAACCACAAAAAGAACAACAACAAAACATACCCATCCATCGGGGTCGCACAACCATCGCCACCGGAGTTGCGGGCAACATAAACCACCAACCACAGCCTCGAAGCTGCCGGAGGAGCAACAACAACCAAGCAAAAACAACGAAAAAAAAAGAAGGGAAAAGAAAAGAAGAGGAAGAAGCAACGCCGGGGTAAGTGCCAGCGCCAATTGGCACAACCTCCGACGTGGCGCCGCCGCTATTCCATCCAGGCATGACCAGCCGACCAACGGCAGTGCAGCCACAGAAGCTCCAAGCCAAGATCCCGATCCGCAGTTTCGGGGCCTCACTCCAGATTTTCCGTCGCCACCGTGACAATCACCGCTACCAGTTGCCGCCATCACCAGCGCAACCTTCCTCTCACCGTCCAGGACCGCGATCTCACAAACAATCAGTCACAGGCTACGCGGCGCCGCCCTAACCCCAAGGCCTCCATCACCGATCATGCATGACCGGCGCTAACTCCTCCGGCCGCCACCGTCCTGATCAGACAACACCCCTGGAATAACGACAACCCGCCGCCGCCCCGAAACTACCAGAGCAGCGACACAAAAAAAGAAAGAAAGAAAGAAAAAGAAAGAAGACACCACAGCAGTGCCACCACCAGACCCACGCCGTCAAGATGCACACCCCCGTGACGAGCGGCAGTGCCGATCAGAGCAGTCACCACCGTTACTAGCGTTAGCGCCAATCGGTGCCATCGCTGCCGTCGCGCGCCGTCTAACAGCTACCAACTGTCGGATCTGCCGTCGCTCCTCGTCGTAGTGCGGCCTCCCGGATCTGCCGTAGCTCCTCGCCAAGGCGCCGGGGCCTCCCTGCAGTGGTCAAACCTGTCTCCAGGCGACAGATTCTCCTCGGTCATTGAAAATAATCGCTACACATTAAAAAGTAGGTGCAATCCATCTTTTTTAAAATGCTATAGTTACCCCAAGAAACGTATATTTATATTTTAGACACACAGGGTTTTCTTCATTCCACATTTGCCACATTTTTTTTAAAGCATTATACTTTTTGCGTATGAGAAACATTTATACTTTTGACCGAAAGGGTATCATTTTTTACACTTAGGCCACATACTTCTAAACGTCTACGCACATTTTATATTGCATGGCTCGCTGCTAAAAATAAAGTAGCCATGCCTTTAGGCACTAGCTAGCCTTCCAAAGGTTTCTTCTTTTACGCTCTTTTGTCCTTAAACTTATTTATTTTTTGGTCTAGCATTGTCAATTGGCTCAACCACATTATATATCAAGTCTTAATGACTTTTTAAGCTCGCGTGCGATTTGCAAAGCAGCAAACCCTTGTTGTCTAGTTGACAAGGCCCTAATAGGGCCACAGAGTATCAGAATTGGTCTTATTTCCATGTTAAAAACGTAGATACACTTGCAAAGCTTAAATGCCTTATTGCTTAAAAGAATATTTTTACAGTCACGTGCTTTTTTCTATTGTAATGGCTTAAACCGCATCCGCAAACATCAAATTTGAGATGTAGACCTCTTCATAAGAGAAGAACAAATTTACAGTTTCATGTAAGTTAAGTTTACGCTTCCTATCGTAACATCTTATCAACTAGGCATTATGTATTAGCTCGTGATATATTCAGTCATATAGTGGCAGACAATATTCAAGGACATCCGGCTGGACTGGGTTTTCTCTAATAGCTCGACCCCTAAGCCATCGATTGAACACATCACAATACTTAAAAGGGACAGATAGAGTGTCAAGAGATAAGCCGAAAAGGGCTATAAGAGGACAAAGCAATGGCATGTGCACCGGTTGGCACGTAATAACCTAGTCAAAGCACATACATAAAAAAATTATACGGGCCATTGTTTTTTTCCTTAAACAGAGCCTAAAAGCCACCTCTCTATCTTTAGAAGGTTTTGACATATAAATGAGCTCATAAAGTTCTGGTCTCTCCACTGATTAGCATAGTCAGCTAAAAATCCGATCAACCCAAGCACTTCAATTGGCCTACCGCTGGTTGATCAGCCCTTCCAAGATAAACTAAGGCTTCGTTTGACAAAATTTTTTTTTTGGTTTTTAGTTTTTAAAGAGTAGTTTTTTAAAGAGCAGCTTAATTTTTTCTTTTTTATAAAAACAAGTGGGTATTTGATAATCCCTTTTTTTTTTGAGGTTTTTTTTTTTGTGTTTGGTAACCCTTTTTATTTTGACTTTTTTTTTTGGTGGTTTGCGGTGGCGGTGGTGGGGCGTAGCGGTGGTCGACGGTGGTGGTGGTGGTGGCCGACGGCCGGAGGTGGCTGCCGGCAATCACCGGCTGTGGTGGCGGCGGCCGGAGGTAGCTGCCGGCAGTCTCCGGCGGTGGTCGCCGGCGGCCGGAGGTGGCTGCCGGCAGTCACCTGCGGTGGTGGCCGGCGGCCGGAGGTAGCTGCCACCCGTCTCCGGCGGTGGTCGCCGGCGGCCGAAGGTGGCTGCCGGCGGCCGGAGGTGGCTGCCGGTGGTCGCCGACGGTCGCCGGCGGCCGGAGGTGGTTGTCGGCAGTCTCCGGCGGTGGTCGCCGGCGGCCGGAGGCGGCTACCGGCGGCCGGCAGTCTCCGGCGGTGGTCACCTGAGGTGGCTGCCGGCGGTGGGAGGGTGGTGGTGGTGGTCGAAAAAAAAAAACCAAAAGTGAAAAAAAAAACCAGTTTTTAGAGTTTTTTTTTTACTCTGCAGTTTAAAAACTGGTTTTTTAAATTAAAAAAAAATGGTTACCAAACGCTCTTTTTTTTCAGTTTTTAAAATTGAAAAAAAAGAGGGAAAATTTTTTTGTCAAACGGGGCCTAAACTTCTGAAGCAACAAGTTTTCTATTTCAGTCTCTGTTGGGTATCCCGGTAAGGTAAGGGTATTCCGATATCTGAAGGAACGACCTAAAAGATGAGGACCAATGAAGTTGGGGTTTGAAGAATTAGAATATTCTTATCCATGGGAGGTGTGTGATTAATGAGGCTCGTCAAGCTCTAACCATGATGAGGATTATAAGGAACATCTCCTTCATTGCCATTTGTTATATGTTTACTCTTTCCCATTGTTTCAGTAAAGAGTGGAGGTAAATTGAAAATCAAAGTAGCAAGGAATGTTGTAAATAAAGGAAGCTAGGTTCGTGGAGGAGGTAAAGAATCTCAATTCGACTTAACTACAAACTTATTGAGTGGTTGTGTTAAGATAGGTGAGCACTCAAAAGCTAGATATCGAAAAGCCTAATTGACTTGCACAATCATTGAGTCTGCCCGAGTTAAGGGAGGGCAATGTTAGCACATAAAATATAAAGTATGACGTGGTCAATAAGATAAGGTCACGTTTACATGATAAAAAATTATAGATTTAAATCACATGTTACTCCCGTTGTTAAGGTTGATAATGATTATTAATGGTAGGTGGCTATTAATGGTGAGTAAAGGCATTTAAGGCTTATGTGGGGCGTACTTTGAAGGAAACTAGTAGCAATTTTAGGACGGTTGTCTATATAAGGGAAGAATTGATAGCATCTACAAAAGATATGGATATACAATCTTAGCGGTTAGGAAGAGCTCGAACTAAGCAGTTTTCGGCGCTTGCAACACAATTACATTTGAAGAAAGGATAAAAGAAGAAAATGATGAAAAGAACAGGACAAAACTCAAGACTCCAAACAAAAGATGGCTTTATTTCAAGTCCTCTTTGTTCTTCTTTTTCTTTTAAAAGGCTTTGCCATCTATCGATTGAGATTTTTAGTATCCATGCTGGACGTTTTGTATTTTGTAACACCTTCACTGCTAATCAAAATCTTCTCTGTCTTCTGGGCACACAGTCATTTATTTTTTAGCTTAAATTTTAAATTCGAGAAAAGTCCTCAACAAGATGGAAGAAAGAATTCGCGCATTAATAAAAAACTAGTTTGATTCCTGTGCATTGCAACGGGTCATTATGTACTTACAACTATGAAGAATTCCTACTATTCGATAATTTTTGGGTCAAACTCTGAGAAAAATGGTGACGAGTGAGAATTATTTACCTAAAAAGATGGAAAGAAATTACCATGGAAATAGACATCGTTAAAAGGAACGATTAAAAGGAAAAAGAAGAACTACTTACCTTAAAAAGAAAACACTAATCTATTGGGTACGAGCTTATCAAGAAAAAAATATTTATAAAGATGACATGGAACAGTAATGGGGTAAAGACCATTAACATTTAACATAACAACATAAAAATAAACAAAACACGATTCCAACCATGCTACCAGTATACACAAAACAGAAAGTTTCTATGTTGAAAATAAAAATCTAATCATTCAATGTCTCCTATATATAAAGAACGGAAAGTTACATGAAAAATAGCCTTGTGAAATATAAAAAGATTGTAAATATCCAAAGATATATGAATAACGTATAAGTGCTTGAAGTACTTATCATGGCATGCGTGTCCAACAAAAAGGATGGAGTAAGTAAGATTTATGTCAGAAAGGCGAGAAAGTTCTGAGAGATATGTTAGGTCATAAGCATGAGAATTTAAAATCTAAAAAGAGAGAAAATGTTGTAATTGTGAGTTCAGAAGAAAAGAAAAGAAAAAATATAATATTACATATATACCCTTATGCACAGTGTGCTAATTCAAACAAGGACTTTAAATTATGTTCTTTATGATTCTAGCTAAGAACATAATTTGGACAGGAAAAAAAGTTCATACAGTAATAATGTGATAAGTCTCACATCACGAGTTAATGCTACAATAAGAAAACACACAAAGTAAGAATGAGTTAACTACAAATATCTGACCATCCAAATCTAATTAATGTTATACCAAAAGTAAAATAATCAGTCATGAGTCAACTCTGACACTTAAATATCCTATCATCAATAATTTGAACCTCTCATCATTTTTTCTGACATGAGCTTGCACCTCTCAGATCGACAGCCAAATAAAACTCTCGACTTTTGTTTCTTTGTAATAACTAGTATGATATGTTTTTGTAAGAAATCCTAGAACTTAAAAGTTATTAAATATTCAGTTATCATAATCTCAAGGGTAATATAGGCATTATTAAAATATTACTTATGAGAGCTTCATTTCTCTCTTTTCTTCCCAATTTTGGGAGGAAAGATTTAGAGACAAAAAAGGCTCAAACTTTTCTCCCTTTTCTTCTTAAAAAAAGTCACAAACTAGAAAAAAAATAGAGGAAAGGAGCCACTTTCCTTTCTTTTCCTCTCTTTTCTCTCGTAAAAAAACTCACAAACATGCTACAAAGGAGCTTAGGCCAATTTGAAGTAACCTTTTTAAAAAGATGCAGAAAGCTTTGGCTCTGTTTGACAACACATTCATTTTTGGTTTTCAATTTTAAAAAAAAACTACGAGCAATTTAAAAATTTTTTTTTATAAAAACAAGTGGGTGTTTGATAACCCAGTTTTTATTTTGAATTTTTTTTATGGTGATTTGCGGTGGTGGTGGCCGACAGTGGTTGCCGGCCGTTGAAGGTGGTCGTCCGCGGTGGACAGTGGCAGTGGGCGGTGGGAGGGTAGTGGTGGTGGTCTTAAAAAAAAAAACAAAAACTGAAAATCGAAACTTATTTTTGGAGTTTTCAAAAACAGCTTTGGTTTAAAAATTAGTTTTTTAAACTGAAGAAAAAAAATGAAAATTAGTTACCAAACGCGTTTATTTTTATTAATTTCTAAAACTTAAAAAAATTAAGAAAAAAAAAAGAGTGTCAAACGCGACATTTGTCTCGGTGAAAGAACCTTCATTCAAGCATAAAAACTTGTGGCATTGATGCTTAAACGCAAAAGCGAGTGCACTAAACAACTGCTTGTGCCTTTCAAATGCACTTGCCTCAACTATAGAAGGTATAAAAGGTAGCAATATATAATGATAAAGCTTAACAGTGTGACAGAACTTGTCAGTCCTTGTATGCTTATTCTTTCAAATCTGCAATACAGCTGGCTGTTTTTTCTAAGGAAAAGATCTCACGTCTACAAGCTCAAGCTCAAGTTGAATAACCCATTCGAATTAATTCTCTGACGGGCTGTGCGACTAAGTTCCATACCACGCTTATCATGTATGTCAAGTCTCATAAATATTTATCTTTTCTTTTTATTTTTGTTCCTCAGCATTTATTTTCTTTATGACTATAGCTTGGTCTCTTTTGCTCTAAGCATTATGAAATTGCAGGATCTTGGGTCATCATAAACGACATTGCCATACTAGAGTCCGATACTAGCAGATTCTCAACAAAGGGAAAGTTGATGGAATTGACATGCACCCATTATTGTAGCAACTTTCACTTTTTAATTCATTATCTTTTCTTGATAATGACATGTTTTTTGTTTTCCTTACCTGCTAAAGCATCTTTAGTTGAATTATGGGGTTACATGACAATTATTAACCACAACTTTCGCTTTTGAGAAGCACCGCTGATTCTTGAAATGATAGACTCTCTCTCTCTCTCTAACTGCACATTATTGAAGCTACCAAGATAGCACTTGCCAGTAATGGAGTTCCCACGTACGGCAAAACATATTAGCCATGAGCATCGCCTTATCTTCAACGAAGCACAGAAGGATTTCGGTGAGACTAAGAAAGTCATATGCTATGGATGTTTGCAACGAATCAATCCAGAGCATGCCTTCTTCAGCTGCAGAGAGTGTGATGACTTTTTTCTGCACAGAACATGTGAAGAATTACCTTTGCAAACTGAACACCCCATGCATCCTCATGCGCTTCTTACTTTACTACCACACCCAGAAGGTCCTGATCGATAGACTTGACATGCACCCATGAGTTTTTCTTGGCTTTTTAAATACGTCGCTTTTTGCTACTTTTGCTTTTTAAATGCGTTACTTTTTCCTAATAATGAAATGGTTTTTGCTTTCCTTACATGCTAAAGTAACGTCAATGATGCTAAAGCAATTATTGACGACAACTTTTGATTGTGGATCCTTGAAATGAGTAAAGTTCTATCTCTCTCTCTCTCTCTTTCTCTTAACTGGACTACACATTATCGAAAGGCTAGCAAGATATTTCTTACCAGTAATGGAGTTCCCATGCATGTTGAGACGTATTAGCCATGAGCATTGGCTGATCTTCAACGAAATGTTGTAGGACGACGGTGAGTAAGAAAGTCGTCGCTATGATGTTTGCAACAATTAAGCCCGTAAAATAGTCTATTGAATAGAATTGGTTGCATTCATTCTCACTGTACAAGCCTATTTAAGGATAAGTTCTATACAAATTATAATTAATCAAATAAGTAAAAAAAATGAAAACTTGAAAATACTAACATAATCAAATCTATGTTGGCCGTCCTGGATTTACTTGAAAATACCTAGCATTTCAAAATTCTGGAGTTATATTGTTCAATTCTAGAGTTAATAGATTTAATTAAGCTATGAAATTAATGCTCATCAATTGAATAATGCTCGATTGATTTTTCATGCTAAAGTAGGTTAAATGGCTTCTGCTTCGGTGAATAGGGACATTTCAGTCGGCAGATACTTTTTCAAGGTCATGATACCTGATTTTCATATAGAATTTGTATGTCATCCCTCTTTCTCTGTGTTTTCGTGTGTGTACGCACTATTATCTTTGGTTAAAAACTTACATGTCTTACTGTATTATGAATATGTTAGGCCATACTGGTAGCCTTTTGCAGATTGCTTACCACAATGAGATCAAATGAAGTAACTTTAACCAGCCGCAATGGGTCATGACTTGTTAAAATCAAGAAGAAGAAGCGCAGCCAAGAGGAAGTTTGTTTTGAAGAGGGTTGGAACAAATTCGTGCAGCAGCATGACCTCCATCTAGAGGACTTTGTTGTCTTTGAACACATGGAACATATGCATTTTCAAGTGCTGGTGTTTGATCAGAGCACTTGTGAAAAAACTTTCCTCCAATGTTGAACTCTGAGCCCTAATTAAATTTTAAATTAAATTAATTGCATTGGATATGTGCATTTTGAACAATTTTATGTTATTTCAATATTGATTATTTGTTTGATAATTTTATATTATTAATTGTGCATATGAGAATTGTGATTGCTGATCGATGATTTTATGTTGTTAATTGATGATTTTAGATTGTTAATAGTACATTTGAGATAGTGAGATTGTTGACGGAGGATGAGACCCAATTGACTTGAATTTTTTATTACAGGTTTGGGCATTAAAAAATAAAAAATTTATTTAAAAAATGACTTTTAGCGGCGGATTAATTCCGTCGCTAAAACATTTATCCTGTCTCCTATTTCACAAAAAGAAAATAAATTAAAATACGTAAAACAGAATTAGCGATAGATATTCCGTCGCTATTTTATAAATAGATCTGTCGCCAAATGTTCTATATTAGATGAAGGATTTTAAAATTCCGTCGCAAAATTTTTAGTCACGGACTTTTATATGAGAAACTTTTAGCGACGGTAGTTCCGTTATTAAAACTACCGTCGTAAAAATTTTAGCGACAGATTTATGACTTTTAGCGACAGATTTTCCCGTCTTTAAAAGCCTTATTCCTTATAATGTAGAAATTTTTTTTTTTCGTTGGCATTGCCAATTGGTGCAACCACGTTATATATTAAGCCTTCCCACTGCTATGACATTTTAAGCTCACGTGTGACGTGCAAAGAAGCAAACCTCAGTCGTCTAGTTGACAAGGCCCTATAGGGCCACAAAGTATCAACATTGGTCTTATTTCCATGTTAAAAGCATAGATGCACTTGCAAATGATGCCTTATTGCCTAAAAGAATATTTTTAAGTCACATGTTTTTTTTTCCTATTTTAAAGGCTTAAACCGCACCTGCAAGCATTAAATTTGAGATGTAGACCGGTTACGAAGCGAAGAACAAATTTACGGCTCCCTATGACTTTAAGTTAAGCCTAAGCTGCTGCAACATCTTATCAACTCGACATTATATATTGGCTCTATATTCAGTCATATAGCGGTCGGCAACATTTAAGGACATCTGGTTGAACTGGGTTTTCTCTAACAGCTAGACCCCTAAACCATCGACTGAACACATCACAATACCTAAAGGGACAGTTGGAGTTTCAAGAGATAAGGCAAAAAGGGCTATAAGAGGACAAAACAATGGCATTAGAGTTGTCAAACGGGTTGGGCGGCCCGCGGCCCAGCCCCACCCAGCCTAAAAAAGCCCGGCCCGGCCCGGCCAGTTCATGAACAGGGCTGGCCCGGAGGAATTGGGCTTAAGGCCTGGGCTTGGACCAGGCCGAAAAAATCTGGGAAAAGCTCGGGCCAGGCCCGGCCTGGTTGGCCCGGCCCGGCCCGGTTATCCAGCCCGGTTCGGCCTGGCCCGGTATCCGGCCCGGTTCTGGCCCGGTTCCGGCCCCACCTGTTTGAATTTTTTGTTTTTCCCCCCTTTTCCTCCAACGGATATATTCCCCAAAATTCCACTTTTACCCCCCAACAGCAATATAACGGCTAGTTTGGGGGGTATTTTAGTCTAACTTAATTTTTTCAACTCCTTTAAAGGTTTTTACACTCTTACCCTCCCCAACAACTATAAACGGATAGTTTTTAGGGGTATTTTGGTCTTTTGTGAAGTTTCTAAAATCTATAAATTCACACCATTTCTCTCTAATTTTTCACACCAATCTTCTTACTCTCTCTTATCTAAACATTCTATATTTCTACAAGCTTTGCTACTATTTTCCTCTCCAATTACTACTCTTGCTAATTACTACTAGTATTTACTAATTAGTACTCTTGTTTATTAATTACTACTCTTGCTAAATTCTAATTACTAACTACTACTCTTATTAATTTGTTACTCTCTAATTCTTTTGTCTAGTAATTAGTGAATTTTTATTTATTAATTACTATTACTAAATTCTTTTTAATTACTAACTCTCTCCAATTTTGAATTATCCTCAGTGATTAATATTTGTTACTCGTTCATTCTTTTAATTGTTATTTCTTATTACTACTCTTATACTTGTGTATTTAGTTACTCTTATAATTTTATTTCCAATCTAGTAAAAAAGTTTAGCGTGAAATATGGCTGGATTATTGAAGAAACTGAGGCGTGGATCATCATCACGAAAAACATCATCATCATCGCAAGCACAAGCGCCAGCGCCACGGCCATCACAAACACCAATCCAAGCACCAACACAACCATTCGTTCCTGGACGAATGAGTACAGGCTGTATGATAGATACCCAAGCCAATTGGGAGTTCAATCAAAACATTCCAGATTTTGAATACACGCCTGATGAAGACCCCCCGCATTATAGTCAAGGACGCAGCTCGGTTGGCGAAGCTACTACTCCGTGGCATAATCTCAACCCTATGCCTGGTCATGATGAAGAAGGGCCGAGCAATGCCTCCGGTAATGAGCCAGAAGTCCAAAGGGGAAAAAAAAGAAAGCCGAGTGTTGGAATCATTTCGATGTAGTTATGGTGGACGGCATCCGAAAAGCTCGATGTAAGTACTGTGCTAAATTATTTTCGTCTGGTAGTGGTAATGGACATCTTAACAGGCATTACCCTCAGTGTGCACCTCGACAAGGCCACGTCGAACCTACCCAAACGCAGTTATCTTTTGACGGTAAGTTATTTGTTTATAATCAGCGAGAGCAAAGAGACGGTCTCGCTGAATTTGTTATTCACGATGAACAAGCCTTTTCTTTTGCCGATAATCCTAAGCACTCTAGATATATGAACACATACGTTCAACCTTTGTACAAAAAGGTTCATAGAAACACAACTAGATCCGATGCACTCCGACAGTACAATGCTGCTAAAGCACGCCTTATCGATTATTTCGATAAATTTGACGGTAAAGTTAGTCTTACTTCTGATATTTGGCAATCTCCATTTACTTTTGTTAGTTATTCTTGTGTGACCGCTCATTGGATTGATGCAGATTGGGTTATGCACAAGAGAATCATCGCTTTCGAGCTCTTTCCTTTTCCGCATGATGGAATGAACATTGCTATTCTTATATTAAAAGCATGTACCACATTTAAATTAAAGGATAAGATTATGAGTATTAGTTTTGATAATGCTTCTAACAATACAGCTGCTGTTGATGCTTTAAAGGAGAGCCTCAAACCTGTACTTTCTGGTGAATTATTTCATGTTCGTTGTGTTTGTCATATAATTAATTTAATTGTTCAAGATGGTTTAGCTGCTGCAGGAGATATTCTTGTCAAAATGAGGGGTATGACAGCGTATGTTAATAGCTCGAGTCCGAGAACACAACAATTTAAAACGTTGTGTGTTGAATATAATATGCCTCGCAGGAGAGCAGTTACAGATGTGGTCCACAGGTGGAACTCTACATACCATATGCTTTTACACATTCTGGCATACCGAGAAGTCTATACGCATTTTCTACTAACCCAGTTCCCAGCCGGCTTGCCAACTCAAGAGGAATGGCAGATGGCCACATACCTAGCTGAATTTTTGGAGGTATTCTACACGTCTACCAATTTATTGTCTGGTACGTACTATCCCACCTCTCCTCTCGCTGTAATAGAAATTCTCAAGATGGCTACAATGTTAACAAAATGGAGATATATAGGACCCTTTAAGGAAATAGTAAAAGTGATGGATAAAAAGTTTAATAAATATTGGAGTAACTGCCTGTTATTTTTGCTGTGGCTACTTGTTTAGATCCTAGGTTAAAGTTGCATGGCGTGAACGCCTCGATACAAGAGATATCGAAATTAATGTGCTACACAGCAGAGGAGACAACCGCACTCACAGCAAAAGTGAGCAAGAGGAATTGTTCAACCTCTATCGTAATTCTGCTGACGTGCGCGGGCGAGCTACATCATCCACTGTTGAGAGGTATTATGCGCCATACCTTAAGGGCTTTGAACATCTAGTAGCAAGACAACTACCAGGTGAAGGTACTTCTAATTCGGCAGGTTCGTCTACTTTTTTCTCTTTTAATGAGATTGGTGTATATGCAAATACTGATCATTATTCTGATTTATCAATGCAAGAACAGGTTAATTTTAATTTGTTAAATTTTTGGAAACAAAATCAAAACATGTATAAAACTTTATCCCAAATTGCACGGGATGTACTGCCAGTGCAAGCCTCCACGGTTGCTTCAGAGTCGGCATTTTCAGCCAGCGGGAGGGTTTTGGATGACAGGAGGAGTCGTCTTAACCCCGAGTCGCTCGAGCTATGTGTATGTTGGAAGGATTATCTTGATGCGAAATACCGCGAGCAAGATAAACCGATTGATGATAGGAAGAGCAGTGACTCGGATATTGAAGTACTTCCGGATGATTAGGTAATTTCTTTTTATTTTCCTTCTCTTAAGTTTTAAGAATAAATTTTTTCACAAAATATATTTTTTCCATATATATAAAATAAATTTTTACAAGCAAGATATATATTTTTTCGTATATATAAAAAAATAGGTAACTTCGCCTGTTTGTTTACAAAAGCCATCCCAAGCCCGGATAAAAGGAGGAAGGCCTATGAACACATTTATTTTTATACTTATTATAAAGATCGTCTCGGGAATTAACATGTATCAATCCGAATTTTCGGCCAATTAGTTTGAAGTAAAATATCAAATAGTAGAAACATTTATTAAATTCTAATAATTGTTATGTGTTCAGATTTTATTAATAAAGATCACCAAGAAGAGTAAGAAAAGATTTAACATATAGCAAAAAATAAAATGAGAGACAAATAAATATATATATACATACATACATATATATGAATATTACATATAATGAAATAAAATGATAAAGATTAGATTTGTTAAATTGGACATGCCTAAAGATGAAATTTAAAATTGAATAACAAGAAAATTTAAAAAAAAATTAAAAAAAAGGGCCCGGGCCGGCCCAAGCCCGGCCCTAGAAATTGGGCCTAGGGCCAGGGCCTGGACCGGGCCTAGAATTTCTCCTCAGCCGGCCCGGATGGCAGCCTCCTTGGCCCGGCCCAGGCCCGGTTTCGCTTCAAGCCCGATGGACCCGGGCCGGGCGGCCCAAGCCCGGCCCGTTTGACATCTCTAAATGGCATGTGCACCGGTTGGCTTGCAATAACCAAGTCAAAGAACCTGCATAAAAAATTATAGGGGCCAATGTCTTTTTCCTTACACTTGAAGGCATTTGTGGTAATCGACAAAAAACAAAAAGACGAGCTTAAAAGCCACCTGTCTATCTTCGGAAGATTTTGACACATGAATGAGCTCACAAAGTTCTGGTCTCTCCACTGATTAGCATAGACAGCGGAAAATCGTTCAACCCAAGCACTCCAGTTAGGGTTTAATATGGTTGGCGAGGATCAAATTGGCCTAGCGCTGGTCGGCCAGCCCTTCCAAGATAAATTAAACTCCTGAAGCAACAGGTTTTCTATTTCAGTCTCGGCTGGGTATCCCTGTAAGGGTATTCCAAAATTTGAAGGAACGACCTAAAAGATGAGGACTGATGAAGTTAGGGTTTTTCTCGACAAGAATTAAAATATTCTTATCCATGGGAGCTATGTGATTAATAAGGCTTGTCAAGCTCTATCGATGATGAGGATGATAAGGAACATCGTCTCCTTCATCGCCATTTGTTATATGTTTATTCTTTCCCATAGTTTTAGTAAAGAGTGGAGGTATATTGAAAATTATAGTGGCAAGGAAGGTTGTAAATAAAGGAAGAGGTATATGGAGGAGGTAAATAATCTCATTTTAACTTAACTACAAACTTATTGAGTTGTTATGTTAAGATAGGGCAGTACGCAACCTAGAAATCGAATAGCCTAACTGACTTACACAGTGAGTCTGCCCCAGTCAAGGGGGAAAATGTTGACACATAAAATAGAAAGAATGACGTGGCCAATAAGATAAGGGCGCGTTTACATGATAAAATTAAAGATTTAAGTCACATGTTATTCCATTTAAGGGTGATTATGAACACTACAAGAAAACAGGGTTTTAGCGACGGTGTAATCTGTCGCTAAAAGCCAAAAATCCATCGCTAAAATAATTAGCGACGGATTTACCGTCGCTAAATATCCCTCGTATAAAAGCCCATCACTAATAGTTTAGCGACAGAATTTTTAAATCCGTCGCTAAATATGTCATTTTTACCGACGGATTTATTTTTAATTAGCGAAGGATATTCCGTCGCGAATTATATTTTTAGCGACGGATTTATATTTTTGAGACGGAATATTCCGTCGCTAAAAACTTATTTAGCGACGGAATATTCCGTCACTAAATAACTGATTGTAGGAATACTTTAGTGACAGAATTAATCCGTCGCCAAAAGTTAATTTTTTTTTATTTTTCAATTACCCAGACCTGTAATACAATTTTCAAATCTCAACAACAACGCGCAATAATCAATACAGAAAAATATATATAATCAATTATAAAAAATATTTATAATAAAAAAAATTCATATATGTACAAGCCGGGAACCGGATATAGCCGGTTAGGAGAAGGGAGAAGAGTACAAGCCGGGCACGGGGGGGGAAGCTAGGAACGGGCACGGGAAGGGGCTCATCAGGGGTTCCCGAGTCCCGGATCTGGATCCTGCTGATCCGGGGCCGGGGTGGCCTGTCCAACAGTGCCCTGCTCCCTGATCATCCGGCACACCACTGTAGCAATGTGCTGGATCTCCTCGTCGTCCAACTGAGCGCCCCCGTGTGCGTCGGATCTCTGTTCTGTCTGTTCTCAGTCCCGCTCTTACTCTTGGCGTCCCAACCTGGATCCGCAACCCACCGATCTATCATCTCCCCCCATACACGGTGAGATATCCAATGTGGGGGATATCTCGCCATGTCTGTCATCGGGGCACCCGCGGGCAGCGCCTTCTTCGCCCGGTCCCGTGCATCGTGGAGCCATCGGCGGTAATTCTTGCCGATGTAGGCAAAGAAAGCCTGCTGCCCCAGTACCTGCTGCTGAGGCGTGTCAAACGTGAACCCCTCCTGTAAGGCATTCAATAACACAAATTAACAACATAAAACAAACTGTAATTTAACATTTACTAACGCTGAAAAAATACTTCACCGTACCAGCCACTCCTCCCATAGGGCCTCCCTCGCAGCGGCATCCCAGTCCTTCCAGTACAGGCGTGGCTCAAAGAATCGGCCCTTCACAAGAACGCCGATCTTCGTCCTCGCCATATTCTCCAGGATCCTGCCAAAGAAGTAATTAAATTAATTAATACAGTTCAAATATAAATTAACACCCCAAAATTTTGTAATAAGGCATGAGGTGATATTTTTAGTACTTACAGGCCCTCCTGCGTGAGCGTAACTCTCTGTTTACGCTGGGGGTCGATGCGTACCCCGCGTGTCGGACCACGGCCTCGTCGAGATCCTACAAAACACAGACATTAATACAGTTCAAAAATAAGGCTAGCGAAAATGTACGAAACACCGTTATCAACTATACCTGAGGTAGAACCCACGGAAGATGGAGAATGCACGCGCGTGTGGGATGAATCTGCGTCGGGCTGGGGTGACGGCTGAGGCGACGGCGATGGCTGGGGCTGGGGCGACGGTGACAGCGACGGCTGGGGCTGGGCCCCCGATGGCTGTCCGCGATCACTCTGTGCCTCGTCATCAGTAGGCAATGACGAGGTGGGACTAACCGGGGAGGAAGCAGCTCGGCGTCCAGCCCGGCCATGAATAGCCCGTATCCTATCCATATCTGACTTCATATAGATTATATACAAAGACATTAACACGTGAAAAACAATAATTTAGGCATAAATCATCATCGGCACTATATATATATATATGAACGGATGTGCAAAAACACATCAATAAACACCAAGTTCTAAAATGTTACTACATTTTTCCCGTGATGTTACAACATTACAAGTCAATCATTTTCAGTTTGCGAATCATCTTCATCACTTTCCTCGTCGCCCTCTTCTTCGTGGGACTCGTCGTCCTCTTCATCTTCTAATTCATCATCTTCATCAGTAGACTCGGTCACATCTTCTGCGTCATCATCTACGACTTCTTCTCCCACAAGAAGTGTTGTTGGAAGAGGAAGATCGTCCTCCTCGTTGTTGACCTCAACAGAAAACAAGACACGTGGTTGGTCGGCTT
>JAVXUP010003584.1:0-61580 GCA_033070095.1 Escallonia herrerae | reverse complement strand
GCCAAGATGTTTCACTAATAGCACTAAGACACTTGACATCTTGATTAGCTAAATCATTTAATTGAATGGAGTAAACATTATTATCTCTACTACCTACCAAAATAGTTTCATTATTCTTCAAGGATAGAATAGTGCATTGAGAAGCCTCAAAGATAACTTTAAAACCTTTATCACTAAATTGACTGATACTAAGCAAGTTATGCTTCAATCCTTCAACATATAACACATTCTCAATTGAATGTGGTTCCTTACCAATAGTTCCTTTACCTTTGATTTTTCCTTGAGAATTGTCACAAAAGGTCACATTTCCTCCTTCCTTAAGATCAATCGATGTGAAAAGGCCGGTCATGTGTCTTGAGCATCCACTATCAAGAATCCACTTCTTGCTACTAGATTTTGCTTTGAGACATACATATAAACACAAATCAAGTAATGACTTTTGGTACCCAAATTTTCTTGGGTCCTTGGGTGTTAGTCTTGCATTTGTATTCTTGACCTTTCACAATCCACATTTTCTTTCTACCTCTAATAAAAACAATTCTACAAGGACAATGATTAGTCGTATGCCCTTTCTTGTTGCACCAACCGCAATGTGTAAAGGGTGTGCAATAGTTCTTTAATCGTTTTGACCACCTTTGTTTAGGCTAATTCTTTGGCGTCCAAGCATGACATCCAAATTGTTTTGACCATCAACAAATTTTTTAAGACATTTTTTCAAATCACAAATCTCAACTTTTAAATCTTCATTTTGTTTTTCTAAAGCCAAAGTTTTGGAAGAGATTTGTTTTGAGCTAGGAGTGTTAACAAATAATTCAACCAAATCGTTATTCACATGCTCTACATATAAATGGCTAGACATGCGTTCATTCTTGGCATGTAACTTATCATTTTCCATTAACAACTTCTCAATTTGCTTATTAGCTTCAAGGAATTTCTTAGACAAAATAATATTTTTCTTGAAAATTTTCTTGGATTCCTCATATAAGCTATCATAAGCATCTTCAAAGCTTTAATTATCACTATCACTACCGGAAGAAGAACTTACCTCATCATTTGCCATGAAGCATACATTTGCTTGATCATTCTCTTCATCACTTGAATCAAAATCACTCCATGTTGGAGTATGTTCGGCATTCATAGCTCTTTCCTTTTCCTTGTTCTCTTTCTTAGAGAATTGTCTTCTTTTAGCTTTTTCCCATACATCTCTTCTTTCCTTCTTCTCCTTTTTGTAGATAGGACAATCCATCTTCATGTGTCCCGGTTTGTGGCATTTGTAGCAAAGCTTCTCTTCGTTACTAGCATTTTGTTGTCTTCTCCCATCATTTCTTCTAAATCTTAAGAATTTCTTGAAGTTCTTTGCAACCAATGCAATATCCTCTTCATCAAATTCTTCATCATCACTTGACTCAAGGTTTGAAGATGAAGCTTTAAGAGCAATTGATGTAGGCTTCTTCTTGACGTCCTCTTGATCAAAGGTCTTGAGTTGCATTTCGTACGTCATGAGTGAGCACATCAATTCATCAAGAGGAAAGATGTTGAGATTCTTTGATTCTTGGATGGCGGTGATCTTTGCATCCCAAGCTCTTGGTAAGGACATAATCACCTTACTTACGAGATCACCATTAGTGAATTTCTTGCCCAATTGCTTCAAAGGATTCACAAACCCAAGCTTTGATACAAGAACCTTTCAATGAAGAAATGTGTACAAGATTTCACTCTCAAGAAGTAGATGAGTACAAGTTTAAGTACTAGAACAAGAGAAATGAGTGTATGATGATTTATGAAAGTGTATATCTCTCAAATGTAAGCTCACAATAAATGCTCTCTTGAAAAGGATGAGAAATCAATGAAAACAAGAGAGATTTGAACAATTGCTTTGATCTTTGAGAATATGAAAGATAAGAGAGTTTTGAATGCAATTGATGAATGAAAACTATGCCCAAGATGAGTATTTATAGAGGTGGAAATCAATATGACCGTTTGGAGTTAGGTAGGGCATTTATTGCGCCAAATGGTAAATGCAGTCGACTGTATTCCCAAAAGTAGCCGTTGGAAATTCAAATTTCCAACTTGCAGTCGACTGCAATGCAATGCAGTCGACTGTAATAGGCTACTGGAAGTATTGCAGTCGACTGCATTCCAATGCAATCGACTGTAATACCTTACTGCCCAACTTGCAGTCGACTGCATTCCAATGCATTCCTGAAAATGCAGTTTCCTTATTTTTAAAGCATGAAAAACTTTTATGCATGCAAGGGAAACCTATGGGCAAGTTCTAGGTATACAGTCATCGTAACGATCATCTCTCTACGTCTAGTTTACAAAGAAAGAAATAAAGCATAGTAAAGTTCAATTGACGAATTCCTTCTTTGATGCGTTCCGTTGAGAGTCTTTGAACGATTTGCTCGTCTAATTGTCCATTTGCATGAGTATGAGATTGTTCCTATTGCTTCATCAACTCAATGCATGTTAGACAACATAATCATCAATGTTAGTTATCATCAAAATCAAATATAATCCTAGGTTAAATAACCGTAGGGTTAACAAATCCTTTTAGAGTCTAAGTCTAATTAAATCTAATAGGCATCTTTTAATCCTTTTGGTTACTAGATTAAAATCACTTTTAGTAATCCTGCACATATTTTTATATTACCATCGTATAATTTCATCATATTCACTTCCATTCATGTTTTCTTTTTTTGGCGATGTCAAAAAGTTATTTACACTAAATATCTAGACAACTGTGTCTTCTTCCATAATAGAAATTTTCTTCGCTCTCAACTACGCTCCTCTGTCTCAGCCAAACAAAATCCATCTTCATGGTTCGCGACATTGATGACAAGAACGAACGAGGAGGTGATTTTTTCCCCCACAACAATAGTCGAGCCATAGGTCTCGTTGGAGTAATGCTGGCTCTTCAAATTTCGTTCTTAAAAATTAACTCAAAATAACAAGCATGAATAAAGTATTTGAAGACAGTGGACTTCGTTGTTTTACACATAAGAATTAGAATGTGCGATATAATTCAGAATAAAAGTCAAAAAGAGTAATTTTGCCGAAACCTGCACTTTTCTGCACACACCACTTATTTAATCAGGATAGACCACTTAAATTTATAGCCAACTTAGGACTTCCTTTTATAGTATTTGCTTATATTTTGAAAGACATTTTTTTTTTTTGGCTTCAACTCAGTTAGAGCAAACTTCCTTGGACATCATTTCCTTCTTCAGCGATAAAAAATTGTTGCTATATCATAATAAAATACGTCACAAAAAGCAATTATCAACAATATATCATTATTAAAAAGGACATTTAATTATGGCACGAGTAGTCGGCCACCTACCAATAATTTCCACAATCCTTTCCCCTTTTGTAGCTGTCATGGCACGAGTTGTCAGCAGACTACGAGTTATCAAAGACAGTGATATTTATGGTCTTATATAACAATCCGGGTGTCTCATATAATCTTGAACAAATTTTCAAAACAATGACTTTAGTATACACTACATTTTTCTGTCCGCGCCACTTATTCATTTACAATTGACCACTTAAAGTTAAAGGCAACTTGGTCTTTCTTTGAAACCAAATTAAAGATTTTATGAATAACTTTTTGACTGTAACTATAACTACCGTGCTAGAGAGTGTACTTAATTAAATATTATGATGGTACATATGGGAACCGTAAAGATACCAATACCCTTTCTTAGTTTTGTGACAATCTGTAGATGGTTTAAGAAGCTCGTTGTTGCAATCATTGCTAAGAAGTATCTTACTAACTAACCTAATTTCAACAAAATCCGTGTTAAGTTTGATTTGAAAGGTGTTTGAGTGAGGGGCTTTGACGAGCATGACTGATGTAGACCTTACCTGTAGTGGTACAGAAATGTTCTTCGTATCATTTCAACTTACCGACCATTACGATGCCGTATTGATAACCATTATTGCATTCGGTTCATCACGAGGAAATTTGCTCGTGGTTTAAAACTTGGAGCTCAACAAACATTTGAATTGGAGGATAAGCGAGTTAAGGTGTAGTCAGTGACAAACATTTCATCATATACCTGGTAAATAGTAGGAGTTTGATTCTCGTTAGACATGTATATCGATAAAAGAGTTTGAATCTAAGAGCAAGATAGTAAATTAGTTGAACTCCACCTTTCAATCGTTTGAGCTATTTGATAAATGCACTTAAAGGGTCCGCTTGAAGAAGAGATTTTGTCTTGGAATCGTGGTTGCATTTAGGATTGAACCATTCCATTGTTCAGATCATCTATTTGGAACGGTGCTTCAGATTCTTACCCAAATATATCAAATTTATTTTATACTATGTTGGCCCATTCCCGATTGTTATGTTGCTAGCTATAAATTATAATTTCAAGAAGGAAATAATACTTGGCCTACTCATTACCACCGCTGTGCTGCCGTTTAACTGCCATTGGACTTTTGTAGCAACACAGCTGTTGGGCCGCCACCACCGGCAACCACAAGTACTGAAGGAGTTACAAATTTTATTAGAGAAAAATTTAATTTTTTGACCAAATTTAATTCGATTTTTACTCTATATCCAAATAACAAAATTTAAATTTTATTTTCAATTGCAAATTTTAATCCCAATTCGACAATTCATTTAGAATCTAAGTGATTCGAATCTAAGAGCGACATTGTATACTCCTTGTTTTAATCCTCACATACTATGTTATTGTCATCATATAGTTACATCAAATGAAACTTTCAAACATTTTCTTTTTTCGGATCATGTCAAAAAGTTATTTACACTTGGTATTCAGACACTCTTCTTCCGCAATCAGACATTTTCTTCTCTCCATCTCTAGTACTCTTTTCTCCTTCGCCAAACGAAACTAGCTTTCATGGCTCGCGACATTGAATTCTATTCTAATCGATTTGAGCTCAACTTTCTTGCTATGTAGCGACAATCATGAATCTGCGGTGATAGAAATGTCATTGAAATGGTAAAAGTGAAACTCAAACATCACTTCCAAAATTTAAAGTCCTTATTCTTCTCATTTCTTGTTTTTTTTTTTTTACCGCAATAATAGTCTAGCCATAGGTCTCGATGGAGTAATGTTGAGCTCTTCAAATTCAATCTTCAAAACTAACTCAAAAGGGCAGACCACGAGTTAAGTGTTTAAAGACAGTAAGATTCATTGCTTTAACCACAAAAAATTAGAATGTGCCATATAATCTCAAAATGAAATTTGAAAACGACAACTTTACAGAAACCTCCATTTTATGTGTGCACGCCGTATTTTTGGTAGCAGCAACTTTAGGACCTCCTTTTATAGCATTCACTAACATTTCCAAAGACATTTTATCTGTTTCAACTCAAGTCAAAGCAAATTTCTTTAAACATGATTCCCTTCTTTACCAACAGAAAATTGTCGTTATATTATAAGATAAAACGTCACAAAAAGTTAGTAGCAATAATCTTTTCACCATTAATGAGGAGACGAGGAAGAAGTTATTAGCAATAATCTTTTCCCTTTTTGTGGCTGTCATGGCGGCCACCTGCCAATATTTGAAGCACTTGACTTCTCTCTTCATTGATCTGCTCTCATCTGCCTTGAGCTTTTCCCATTGCAACAACACCGCCATGGTTGTGATCTCAGAGATCTTTCTCACTGCATTCTTCACGGTGCTGCTCGAAAAGCTGGCCTCCGGTGACCTTTTCAACCTGGCTCTCCCCGAGGGAATCTACTCTCAGCTTCGAACTTGGACTGCAAAATTTCAGCTACTCGAAGCGGTGCTCTCTAGCGCAGAGGAAAAGCAAATTACGGAGAAACCGGTGAATATGTGGCTCCAACAACTCCAAGATCTGGCTTACGACTTGGATGACCTCCTGGACGAGTTGGCCACCGAAGCACTGCGCCGCAAGCTGATGATGGCCCAACCTACTCAAGCCAGCAACCCCAGTATGTTACGAAAGTTCATCCCACCCTGTTGTTCCACCAATTTCACTCCTCGTGCTGTTAAGTTCTGTTGTAATATAAGTTCAAAGATAGCTAACATCACTGAAAGATTACAAGGCCTTCTGGAAAAGAAAAATGAGCTGAATTTGATGAGTGACCATCTTGGAGGTACTAGGTCGAGAAGAACGAGAGATGAAAGACCACCTTCAACTTCCTTGGTTGATAAATATTCTGGATTTTACGGAAGGGAAAAAGATAAACAAGCAATACTCACCCAAATGTGTCTTGGAAGCGAATCGAGTAGCAATAGTAGGTTCCGTGTGATCCCTATTGTTGGTATGGGTGGTATAGGCAAAACCACTCTCGCTCAGCAGATCTACAATGACGAGGAAGTGAAGAATTCATTTGATCTCAAGGCATGGATCTGCGTCTCTGACGAGTTTGACGAATTGGCAATAACAGAGAGTATTTACAAACAGATCTCGTCAGACAGCTCCAAGTTCAAGGACTTAGAAATGGTCCAGGTGAAGTTGCGAGAGAGAATTTCCAACAAAAAGTTTCTTCTCATTTTAGACGACGTTTGGAACGAGAACTATGGAAAATGGGATGTCCTCTCACGTCCGTTTCAAGTTGGCGCTCCAGGAAGTACAGTTATTGTCACCACTCGCAATGTTAGCGTGGCATCGATCATGAGTTCGGTCCCGGATTATCACCTGGACCAGCTTGAGAATGAGGAAATTTGTTTCATCTTAGCTCAACATTCACGGGGATGGCAAAACTTTGATGCACATCCAGGTTTCAAAGAAACTGGAGATGCAATAGTGAAGAAATGTAAAGGCTTGCCTCTCGCTGCAAAATCACTTGGTGGCCTCCTTCGCACTAAGGAGAAGCTAAATGATTGGAAGGATGTACTGGATAGCAAGATTTGGGATTTACCTACGCAGAATAATGACATTCTTCCAGCTCTAAGGTTAAGCTATCACCATCTCCCTTCTCATTTGAAGCGCTTGTTTGCATATTGCTCATTATTTCCGAAGGACTATGAATTCGACAAGCACGAACTAGTCCTTTTGTGGATGGCAGAAGGTTTCTTGAGGCCATCAGAAATTCGTAAGGAGATGGAAGATGTTGGTTTGCAATGCTTTGACGAGCTATTGTCAAGGTCATTCTTTCAACGTTCAAAAAGTGGTGCTGAATCACGATTTCTAATGCACGGCCTTGTGAATGATCTAGCTCGACATGTTGCCGGACGTTTATGCTTTAGGTTGGACGATAAAGCCGAGAGCAATGCCCAGCGCAGGACAGATTCTCTCCTGAAGGCCCGTCACTCGTCTTTCATTCGTCATCAATATGACGGCTCCCAAAAATTTGAGGATTCCAGTATATCTTCTAAGCTGCGGACTTTCTTACCTTTACCACTTTCTGGTACACCGAATTTCTACTTAACAAACCAGGTAATATATGACTTGCTGCCGCAACTACACTTCTTACGGGTGCTGTCTTTGAGTGGTTATAAGATATTACAGCTGCCAAACTCCATCGGAAATTTGAAACACCTTCGGTATCTTAACGTCTCTAGCACTCAAATTGATCGGTTACCTGAAACTGTTACTGAGCTCTACAATTTGCAGACATTACTTTTGCGGGATTGCGAGAGGCTAACTAAGCTGCCTGCAAACACCGGTAATCTAATCAATCTAAGGCATCTTGACATCGCTGGTACTGAGGAATTACAGGAGATGCCAGTAGGACTGTGTAAGATGGCTAGCCTGCAGACATTGTCGAAGATAGTTCTTGGCAGGGGATTGAAAGTGAATGAGTTGCGGGGTCTATCAAATCTCAGGGGAGCGCTATCCATCATTGGGTTGCACAATGTAATAGATGCTCAAGATGCAAGGGAGGCCAACTTAACGTGCAAGCAAGGCCTGGAGGAACTGGAGATGGTATGGAGTTGGAAATTCGATGATTCTAGGAATAAAATGACTGAAAAGGAAGTAACTGAGTTGCTAAAACCTTCTACAAACTTGAGAAGGCTCAAAGTTGAACATTACGGGGGCATAGAATTTCCTAGTTGGCTTGGAGATCCCTCGTTCTCCCAGTTAGCACACATAGCGCTCTTTGACTGTAGAGATTGCACGTCTTTACCATCACTTGGTCATCTACCGTCCCTCAAGAAGTTGCATATATCAGGTATCGAAGGGGTTAAAAGTGTGGGTAATGAGTTATGTGGCGTTGGGTGGCCACATGTGAGAGATGTTTTTCCATCACTTGAAACTTTGGAATTTGTTGACATGGTGGGTTGGGAGGAATGGTCTATTAATATGAGTAATGATGATGCAAACTTTGGACTAGTGTTTCCTCGCCTTCGCGAGCTTATCATAGGTGGCTGCCCTAACTTAATCAACATTTCGCTTCCGAGGCTTCTGTCGATCCTAGTCCTGGAAATAAGTGAATGCCAGGAGGTGCTTCTGACATGTATGGTTTCCATCGCCTGTACCACAAGTACCCTGGACATTAGGAAAATCTCAGGGCTCGCTCAACTGCATGAAGGGATTACACAGTTTCTCAGAGAAAGCCTTGAAGTTCTGGTGATCTGGGAATGCAAGGAACTGATATCTTTGTGGCAAGGACATCCTGCATGTCATAATCTTGTCAATTTAAGGGAAATAACAGTTAGAAACTGTTCAGGACTAGTATCCCTTGTGGGAGACGAAGGGCAAGAGCTGCCTCCGAATCTTGAGATGCTAGAAATCGGGTATTGCGACAAGCTTGAGAAGCTCCCAAACAGGTTGAAGAGCCTGAAATCTCTCAGATCGTTGAGTATCAGGGAATGCCCAAGACTGGTTATCCTCTCGACATCCACGGAAGAAGAGGTGCAAAGCAACATGAACGATGGCAAGGCTGAGGATATTAAGATAGAAAGCTTCTCTCAGCTTGAAAAATTGAGTGTCTCTGGTTGTCCCTTTCCATTAGGCCAGAGGATACCCGCCACACTCAAGTCACTTAATTTAGGTGGTTGCGACAAGATGGAGCCAGATTCAGAAGAAATGTGGTTATCTAAGAGTGCTGCACCATCGCCATTGCTTGAATATATACGCATCAATGGCTGGGCGAGTCTGCAATTCTTGCCAGGGTGCTTGTTCAACTTCGTGCACCTCACCACCTTGCATCTATATAGCTGTCCGGGCCTAGAGTTGTTTCCGGAGAGAGTGGGCTTTCCCCCCAGCCTGGTAAGTCTTAGGATCAGTGACTGTGAGAACCTCAAGTATCTAATCCCAGATGATGATCATCATCAGATGCAAGGCCTCGCATCTCTTTTGGAGCTAAGTATAGAGAATTGCCCGAATCTCGAGTGGCTTCCCAGACGCTGTTGGCCTCCCAACCTAAAATGGCTACGGATCCGGGGGGAAATCAAGGGCCCCAGTGGAGGAGGGTGGGGCCCACAGAGACTCCCGGCCTCTCTTGCTGGGCTCGTAATTATTGGAGAAGGAGTAGAGTGGTGGTACAACTCCCTTGAGCTTCCTGAAAACAGCTCTCTAACCGAGCTCTATATCTCTAAATTGAAGAATGTGGAATGCATTCCCAGGGGCTTTCTCCAAAGCCTCACCTCCCTTGAATGTCTCTTCATATACCATTGCCCAAAGTTTCGATCACTGCCGCGTGGGCTGCTTCCCACGCTTTCAAGCCTACGAATCCACAACTGCCGGCTTCTTGAGGAAAGGTGCTCCAAGGAGAAGAGAGATTACTGGGCCCTCATTGCCAACATCCCCCGCGTGGATTTGAGATAATGTGACAAGAGAATCGAGTCATGCTAAATGAGTGGCTTTTTTTAATAGTGAGACAATCGGGAGACGGTATATCATATCCCTCACTTCATTTAATCAGTGATAGGCCATAAATTAATTTATTCTTGTATCATATTATTATGAGTTTTATGAGATTGTCATTTTAATATTTGTCACAGTGGAATGACCTTTATCAAATATATAGAACAAACAACAAAATAGTACGTTATGCGTACCGAACCTCAATGAGTGTACCAAAGCCGAGCACAAGTGGATTTAAACAATGATTTCACAAACAAATTGATTCAAGCTACGCTATTTTTATACTATGCCGTTTAAATTTTTAGTTTATCCTTTTGTGAGATATATGAGTTTGTCATTTTAATATATCTTTATAAGTGAAGTGACTTTAGAAAAGTACATGAAAATAAACAATCAATTTTTTTTCCTTGCCAGAAGAAGACGTCTTGTGACGCCTGTTTGGCATGAAAGTTGGTGTTTCCTTGCTACATTTAGTACTAATGCTTTTGTTAAAACGATTAAATGCGCTATCACGTAACACGTTGTCGGTTCGAAAACATACCTTACGAAGTTCTCGAAAATTCCGACGAAGGATCCTTGTTGTTACGAGCCTCCAACACGCCTGAACTTTATCGCAGGTACGAAAACGGCTACTAGAGTCGAGTTCTTCGTTCACGAACCAAATCCTATAGCTTCGTGATGCTCTAGAGAGAGAAACATAGAGAGGGATTGTCTTGTGACTTATGTCTGTGACTTATGATTTCTTGGGATATCATGCTTTACCAACACCTTAGAGATAAATATTGTATTTATCTTAAACACTTAGGAGATAAATATCTCTAATTAACTGTAATTATCCAAACTAACAAATACACATTATCTGTAGTAAGCGGATAATGGGTCCACTGACCCAATTTATTAACAGCTTTATTGTAAGGTTTTATATGCTTCATTTATATGTTACATTTTGCAAATAATGCGACGTGGTCTACTATACTGAACTTATATGTGATCGAAATAGTTAGAATCAAAAGAAGAGAGCAGGAAAAAGTTAGAATCATCAACATGGCTCTTAATCTTACATTTTATGACATAAATGAGAAGGTCATGGCGGCTTGTAAAGTCCTTTTATCAATGATATGATTCTCCTTATGAAAACAATAATAATCAGTCTTATTTCGGTGTTATGTCCTCTTTCTATCACAGGATATACGTGGACGGAAGATGAACAAAAAAAAACATTTTTTATTAATTGGTGTCTAAATCATCATTTGGTGAGTCGAATTGTGATGGAAGAAAATTTGAAGGAATTAAACTCTATAATTGAAGATATAAAAGAGTGTCACTAAAAGTATTAAAAAAGCGTTGCTTAACTATCCCTAGTGAAATAGTTAAGAATGTATGCGCCAAAAGGTGAAATGCAGTTATCAATTCCTGAATATAATTTTATTCTAGCCAGTTATTATATACTTGAACTTTAACATGGCGAGAGAGTTTTGGGTTTTTTTACTTCTTTACTTCTTAGTTTTTCAGTGTGGTTTAGTCATTTGGTATGTTAATGCAAGGGTGCGCGCGACCTCGCGAATAAATTCTCCAAAACCTTAATAATTGAGCTACCCGCCAATCGGTTCGTTCTAATCATCATAACTTTTCCTTTCTTTTGATATTATGAGAATGACATTAATAAAAGGCTGTTATAATGTTTTAGCATGTTGGTGCCATAATATTACGTACAAATATATAGGTCATAACATTATCCATGACTCAGAGACATACAAAAGAAATAGAAGCACCCATTAAAAACTAGCCAGACAGATAAGATATTTTAGCTAGTAGTTATGACAATCTGGGATAGGCAGATACACAATCAGTAACGCATTCATGCAACCAGTCTTCGTATACCTCGTTGCGACCTCAGCATGCATAAACCGCTAAGGATTTGGCCTCCCGCATTTCATTCTCCATAGCCTGTTTTATGCTACAAAAGTGAGTCAGCTAGTAAAGAGCAAAAATAATAAAAAAAGGATGGGTGCCACTGCAACAGTAATATCATCACTCCCTGACATCTGAAAGATAAAAAAGAGTCGGTACAAAGAATAAAATGTGTTATATTATGTTTGAGCGCCCACTGTAGGGCTATCAAAAGCTCTTGGACTGTGCAGTATGACTATTAAAGGCTGGAGTTGTAATTGCAGCTGAATCGCAACGAAGGTTATTCACAGTATAGCAGGATATTCCTATTCCAGCTCTGAGGCGAGTATTGTTGAAGTTACATGCTACATTAATTCATATGATCCTTGCTTGTGAACAATCACAACATTGCTCATGTAAAGTAATGGGGAGGTTTAAAGTTTTCAGCATCCTAGTTTGTGCATGTATTCTGGATAGGTTTAGGATTTATATTGACACGAGGTTTTGGTTGTATATCAGGTTAATATTTTGAGGGTAGGGGTTTCAATTTCTTTGGTACTGGTTAGTGTAGTATGACTGACGAAAGATTAGGTTATTTTGGTTAATCCAAATGCACGAGAAGGTGACAAAGATATAAATGGTCGTGTTTAGCTATATTGTATGGTTCCGAGGTTGTGCCAGCCACACGATTAGCTATTCAATAGATGTGTTATGCACATTCATCGGCTTGAAACAAAAAGGTAAGCCGAACAAAATTGGCCTGGCATAAGGGCATTTGAAGAAAAGGTGATCAGTAGTTTCTGGTGTAGTGTGACACGGGCATAGGTCTGTGTTCGTTAAATGGAGTCTGTAGAGGTTTGACAATAATGGTAGTCTTTCCCAACAGGCTGACCTTATAATAAATCGTTTTGCATGGGATTGGTAGAGAGTAGAGTTTGACCCAAGAATTCTCACCAGTTAGACGTCCACGACTCGAACTAGACACATTTGGCTGGTTTGGTGGTTGTTGTACACTACGTAATAAACCATAGGCAGTCTTAACGGTGAACATGCCAACAGCTGTGGCCGCCCAAACTAACTGATCATCATAGTTATATGCAGATATGTGGATTGAAAAGATCTTTTTAGTTGTTTCTGGATGAAACATATCTTGGACTAACTGTTTGTCCCACTCTTGTTCCTCGATTAAGTTGCTGACCCATATAATATTTGATGTTACTGCCAAAGTCCGCTCATCCAGAGACATCACTTTTTGGGATCCATTCAGCTTGGCGTACCGAATCCTCTTTCCATTGCCAACTTGCCATCGTAAGCCCATTTCTGGATTGCCGCACAGGATCAGCGGGTAAGAGTATAAAAAAGAATTGTGACCGGTCCATTTGTTTGGGCACAATCTAACCGCATTCTGTAATTTAAACTATCTAAGCGAAATTAGCTTTTTCTGACAGAATCTCACTACACATTTCACATGCAAGAAAGAAGGTCCGAGAAAAACTGTAAATTAGTTTGAACGCTGACCAGACTTGCAATGTGAGGCAAAATTATGTATCGCAATTTGCCGCGCAGAGTTCTGATTCTAACCATGAGAATACATGTAGCATGACTCTGAACAAAATGAATATTGGCGGTATCTTGAGAACATCACCTTTTTTTTTTTTTTGTCCGGAATGACAGTATCCTTACTTAATTGCAGACAACGTCATAGTAAAATCCTATGGTCCTCCTTTGACAATCTTGAACATCGAGTAGTTCCACATCAAAAACTTCGAATTGCTTTGCGCTAAAAAAGGTGGAGGGTCCTATCTGCAAAACAGAAGATAGTTTCTCTACATTATACATTGATTAGCTTCCTTGATCGAACTAAACTTCCTGACATCTTCAGGATACGCCCCTCCCATGTTCAGGATCAGGGCCAACCTTCGACCCAAATTTCAGGACAAACAAAAATTTACCCCAGGTTTTTCTTCGACTTTAACTGTAAACGACTTTCACACTGATAATGCTTGCTGAAAGTAGCATGCAAGGTTTTCATTTTTGCTTGGCAAATGGTTGGTTTCTTTGCTGATATCAAGATGATACCAAATGCAGAGACATCTTTGGAATATGGTTTATATATTGCAGCGAAGATCGTCAGAGCTTTCTTAGAGTGAAAGGTTCTCACTAGTCACAATATGTTCTATTGAGGTTTTCAATGCCCCACTGAATTTGTGTCAAATGAACTATCTTTCAATGTCTTGGAACAAGGAGACGAACTAGTGCATGAAGCCAGGGAGAGTTCCATGGTCTCGTCATGGGTGGCACATAACGAACTTTCCTAGAAAAATGAGGGGGTCGCAAGTTCTTGGTAATCTGGCAGTGAAGAAAACAGTTGATCGTCTATATTCAAATTGTTGATGTGATTTGGGAGTTCGGTGGTTTCTTTTCTTTCAGTGATTTATGCTAAAGGCTGATACTATGATGATTAGTCTTGATAGGAGATCAGGAAGGGGGGGGGGGGGGCAGGGAAATGGCCCCACATTGCATGATGTGGTCGATTTGGAGGGAAAGAATTTGGAGGAACATTGACGCTGAGAAATTGTCACTACCCAAGCTGCAAATTGTCAACCCCCTCCCCCGACACCCCAATAGGGGTTTTTGATGCCTTGCAAACATTTCTTGTCAAATGGGAAAAGTAAAATTTGCACTCATTAAACATGTTACATACTTAGGAGTACCTCTTATTTTAACCAAGCTCCAGTATAAAGACTGCACTGTCTTAATTGAAAGGCTGACCAAGAGGATAACAAGCTGGACTTCCAAGTACTTTTCCTATGTTGGACGATTGCAACTTGCTATATTTGTGTTAATGAGCATGCAAGTATAATTGTGCACTATTTTTATCCTACCAAAGAAGATTATTAAAATCATTGAGAGTGAGATCAGGGCCTTTATTTGGCATGGGAAGGATGTGAAGTGCACAAGAGCCAAGGTCTCATGGAAGGAAGTCTGCTTACCAAAAAAAGGTGGCGGCTTGGGAATCAAAAGGCTAGAGGAATGGAATAGAGCAGCTACCGGCAAACATTTCTGGAATCTGGCTCACAAGGACTCATTGTGGATTAGATGGTGTCATAGCTATATCATAAAAGAAAAACACTTATGGACATTCAAACCCCCAGTAACAATGTCGTGGACATGGTGTAAACTCTTCAAGCTTAGAAGTCAGGTGCAACAACTATGTACATACAAAATTGGTGATGAGAAGGATACTTGGCTCTGGCTTGATAGATGGTTACCTAGTGGAGCTCTCAAGCATCAATTTGGCATGAGAATAGGCTATGATTCAGGAATTGGACTGAACTCAAAAGTCGTAGAGATAATATGCAACAATACTTGGAGACTACCTACTACAAGATCACAAGCACTGAGAGAGGTGAACAACATGCTCAGTACCATGCCTGCACCTAGGACTGGGCAAAAGTGATGAGGTACAATGGGACTTACATCCAAGTGGTAAGTTTACAATCAACTCTGCCTGGAATCATATCAGAACTAAATCCATCTTGGTGAAATGGGGGAAATTAGTCTGGTTCACTGGCCACGTCCCCAAGTGCTCTATAATAATGTGGATGCTATGCAAAAATGGTTTGAGAACAAGATCTAAAATGAAAGAATGGAACATTACTCAAGATGACAGTTGCTTACTGTGTTTAGAACACCAAGAGACAGTTGATCATCTTTTCATCAAATGTCATTATGCCCAAGTACTGTGGAGAATAATTTTTGAGCAACTGGGAATGATAGTTCCATTAGACAATTGGAATGAGTTCTTAAATGAAGCATCAGAAGAGCTTATTAGAGGTAAGAGTTTCACAGCAAGAGTGTGTAAACTCTCCATAACTGCTACTATCTATGGCTTGTGGAAGGAGAGAAATACTAGACTCCATGAGCATTTGCAAGCAGAACCTCAAGGTCGCTGGCAAGTTATACACCAATGGATCAAATGGAGAGTGAGCAGCTGGAATAATGTGCCTAAAACAGCTAGAAATGAGCAGCTGTGTGAAAAATGGGGTATAAGTGCTATAGTGTTTAAGACTCCATCATAATAATTAGGTAGTATTATTTTGTGTTCATGGGTAAATCTTGTCAATGTAGTATACATGAGAAGAATAGGGGGACTCTAATGCTGTAGAAGTTACAGCTGTAATAAGGAGTGATGTATAGTTTACCATAATAATGGAATACGTTGGACTTTGACCACAAAAAAAAGAGTTGCACTCGTTCTCCCATTATCTGTAAAAGATTTTCTGCCTATTACCAACATTATCTGTAAAATATAGACGGAAGAGGAGCATGATATTTTAGTTTTTAGAATCTTGTCTAAGAAGGTCATAAAGTTCTAGGAACATTGCCAGCCCAACTCGAGAAAATTACAAGTAGAAAATCTTCAAAGCATCCCATATCCATTCTAAAGTGGGTAATCAAAAGAATGAAGCACATAGAAGTTATTGAAGTGCATATGCCGCTGATGACAAAAGGGAAACAAACAGTTGAAGAAAAAAAGCATAACTCACAGGTGGTCCAAGCTCTGGAGGAATTATAATTCTCCTTTTCCCCCCAGGTCTCATGTCTCCAATTCCTTCTTCAAAACCTGTCTCAACATTCTCCATTTAGCTACCCTTTTCTATTTACCAGAAAATAGGAACAAAGCAAAGTCTCTCATCAATTGGTTTTAAGGGTCCCACGTGGAACTAATCCGTTTGTTCCGAAACGGTTTTTGGCAGGTCTACCCTGTAAGTAGGTACTGTCGACCTGACTCATTATAGCCAATATAGTGAAAAGTTACCCGCAAAGTGACGTCGTGTTTAGTACTAACTTATGATTGCAGACTACTATTTCTAGAACTGAACTTTCATGAACTTTTATCTCGACTGTGTAATGAAAATAAAGAACTTTTGTTTCTTTGGAACGTTTTAATTACTTGTTATAGCTAATGGTGGTTGGGCGTCAGTCTGAGGTGCCTCAGTAATTGCATCCTTTGGCACCCTGTTCAAGATTTGGTTTAGTGATGATACAATATGCTGAGAGTTTCCTGGATACGAAAGTTGATTCTTTTATCCTGCCACTCTCAATGATGGTGGCCAGTGGACTGGCAACTGCAACAGAGTCTCTGTTGAGGGACATGATGGATGGCGTGCAGTATATTCCCAACCCAAGAGTGGAGGCCAAGGTCATTTAGAATATGGCCAACTCTGGTAAGTCTAAGATGCCGGCGGTGCCTTGGTTGGTCAGTCTGGTTTTTAGTCAATCCAAACCATTCATTCATGCTATGTTGACCATGTAAAAGGGACGCATGTTAGGTGTGACACAATCTTGGATTCTGCTATGAAATTCTGCAATGGAAACTGTACCTCATCTTCTCTGTAACCTTTTCTCATAGGGTCTGGGCTATTCTTATGGGGCTTGTACAATGTACCACTTCTCACATTGACCGGAAAAAAGTACCTCGAATGGGCCCAGTCCGTGTAGTTAGCGATTGATGGCAGGGGCAAGCTCGGACATCTAACTGGAGACGTGACACAACCGGCAGCAGGCGATCCTTCCCTGAGCGTGTGGCAATGCAAAAACTCCTTAGTCATAGCGTGGTTGATCAATTCCATGAAGCCAATAGGTAAACCATATATCTTCCTTCCTATTGCAAAAGATGTTTACGAAACCGTGCGTGAAACTTACTCTTTTGTTGAAAACTCTTCAAAAAAATTTTGATTTTAGAACTAAACTGTGGAAGTCTACAAGGAGAGCGTGAGTTTGTTTGTTACAATAAGATAGTTCCCCTATGGCAGGAATTAGATCAATGTTATAATAATGATGAATGGGATTGTCCAACTAATAGTGTAAAAATCCTGAAAAAAGTGGAGGGTGACAGAGTGCTCCTATTTTTAGCGGGTCTTAATCATGATTTTGATAAGGTCAGGTCTCAGATTCTTGAAAAAAAAAACCTCTGCCCTCCCTTCATGGAGCCTTTTCTAAAATTAGGAGAGAGGAAACTTGACTGAAGGTTACGTTAACCAACCCGGACCCATAACTGGCAGTAGATGTAGAGAATTCTGCCCTAGTTATAAGGGGGAATGAATATGACAATGACAGGAAGAAAAGAAATCAAAGACTTGGTGTGATCATTGCAACAAAGCCTTAGCTCAAAGGAACTTTCGTTGGAAGATCCATGGGAAGCTCCAGACTCGAAGAAGAAAAAAAGTCCTGATAACCTTGCCTTTTAAGTGTCCAATGATCAGGGGCAGCAAAACACTCAAGAAGTGTCCATGATCAGGGGCAGCAAAACACTCAAGAAGTGTCCGCATTCACAAAGGAACAACTAGAGCACTTCCACGCGCTCTTTCAACCTCCACATTTCTGAGTAAGCCCCTCTTATTCTTTAGCCCAGAAAGGTAACTTTGTCTCTACCTAAGAAGCACGGACACGGGTGCGGATATGATACATATGCGGATACGGAACTTTTAAAATTTTAGGATACGGGTGCGGCAGGGATACGGCAAATATATATATATATATATATATATATATATATATATATATATATATATATATATATATATACTAGTATTAAATTTCTAAACAATTTGAATCAGACATTAAATTGAACCATACTCACTGAACCACTGCTTTAAGCCTTTAAGTTATTAACACAAATTGAAAACTCTACACTGATTATAAATTGGTTCGGTGGTTCCAATTTACTGAGAAGTTAGAACTTTCTACCATTATTTCTCTCCATTAAAATCCACGTCCAGGTCACAACAGAAGGTAGTAGCAAAGAGAATTTGAAGACAAAGAGAGAGGAAGACGAAGAGTCAATGACTTACCTTTGGGGAAATGCTGCCGGAGGTAAGTAGATGTCTCCTCTGGTGGTCACGGGTGGTCGCCGGAGTCACCGGGTGGTTGCAAAGAGGACTACCGCCGCTGCTTTCTCTCTCTATCTATTAGACTCCCAATTCGATCTGCCCTAATTAGGTAAGTTACAATTATTTCTTTTATGTTTTCACCCCAAAAAAATGAGGTTCTATGTTTCAACCCCCGAAACATCTTTTGAAAATTAGGTTTTTGACCCATAAGTATCGGATCCGATCCGCACCAGAATTTCGGAAAATAAAGAAAATAAAAGGAAAAGAATAGGTACACACCCGTGCCGCACCTGACGTGCACCCGACCTCGATACTTCCCCCCTTTTGAAGCACCCGTGCTTCATAGGTCTCTACTTATACTCCTTGTGAAGGGGACAAAAAAATCAAGATTGTGGATGGGTCTCTCTCGGCAATTGCTGGGACAGGATCCATTGCGTTATCTCCATCTATAACTCTGCATAATGTCCATCATGTTCCTAAAAACTCTTGTAATATGTTGTCCGTTAGTAAATTAACTAATGATCTCAAGTGTCAAGCTAATTTCTCTTATTCTCGATATGAGTTTCAGAAAATGGTCTCGCAGAGGATGATTGGCAGTGCTAGAGCAGGTGACGGCCTCTGTTTCTTTGCAGACGGGACTAACACTAGAAATCATGTTCAGAGTACCTGTTTTAGATCTATTTTTGTTTCTACGATATACTTTTGGCTTTGGCACTAAAGATTAAAACATCCAAGTTTTTATTATCTAAAACACTTGTTTCCTAGCTTATTTAAGTCCATTTAGTGCCGATGTGAAAGTTGTAAATTGGCTAAGCATCATCATTCATTTTTCCCTTCAAGGCCATATCAAGCTTCAAAACCATTTATGTTAATCCATAGTGACGTCTGGGGACCATCTAGGGTTTCAACAATTTTTCAAAAAAAAAAAAATGGTTTGTTATAGTTTACTGTTTATGATACATGTGTAAGTTGAGTGTACTTGTTAAGGGATAAATCTGAAATAGAAAAGGTTTTCAAAGTTCTCTATACAATGGTGGCAACACAATTTCAAGAAAAAATCAAGGTTTTGAAAGTTTTATATACAAAGGTTTTCAAAGTTTTCTACTGCATCCTGAGATATTTAAAAAGCTCTCTAGGAAAAGGACTCTTCTTTAGAAAGAACGAACGACACCTTGAAGCATCACAGATCTACACTCGGCAGGATCAATTAAAGAGAAAATCGGCATCAGGGTACTGCACTTTTGTATGGGGAAACTTAGTAACATGGAGAAGCAAGAACAAAGTGTGGTGGCTCGTAGTGAAGATAGAATATACATCGATGGCTTGTGGGATTTGCGAGATAACGTGGCTAAAACGAGTTTTGAAAGAACTAAAAAGACCTATGACCATGCCTATGAAGTTGTACTGCGAAACTGAGACAGCCATTAGCATTGCACACAATCCAGTTCAACAAGACAGAAAAAGGCATGATGACATTGACAAAAATTGAAGCAGGAACTATTTGTAAGCCGTTTGTTCCGACATCACATCAAACTGCAGATATTCTCACAAAGGAAGTGTTTAGGCCTGACTATGAGTTTCTCATTAGCAGGTTAGGCATGCTAGATATCTATGCACCAACTTGAGGGGGAGTGTCGAATTATGAGGAAGATTAAGCCATTAACCTGGATGATTAGCAAAATCTAACCAAGCCAATGATTTCGTTATCGGTTTATTAGGAAAGTAGGTCTGTTATGATAGTAGATTTGTTATTATTGTGTAAGTTTTTTATTTTCAAATGAAAGAAATCCCTTGAAATAAGGGGTTTACAGGGATTTCATAACTTATTTGGGGGTATGATTTCCTATAAAGTCTGTATATTCGGTATTATGCAATTGAGAATGAATTCATGTTCTCTTTTCTTCCCTTTTTCTTCTCTAAGAACTACCCAATGTAACTTTCATGGTAGCTGGGTAGAAAAACTAGTACAACCCAATGTTTTAGATAGTAACATTGATATTGAGATGGTATAGTTAGGAGATGAAACTTTTCTAATGATTGATTGGAATTCGTATTTGTTCATTTTCAATAATAATTAGATTTGAGTTGATGCTTTAGAGTTTTATTAAGAATTGTTACTGCGTTTCTAATAGAATATGTCTTATTTTAACTTGGTCTTTTGTTCTTTGATTAAATTTTCACTGAATCAGGGGTAGTTAGTACTAGAATTGTTGGGTTGTGACTTTTTGTCGCTCTACACTATTGCAGAATACTATTCTTCTCATGCCTTTGTTGACCTGGTTTGGTTGGTGATGGAAATCCAACACCCTACACTATTGTAGTTACGGCCATTGCATTTTGTATGTAGTTTTCGCTGTACATTTGATAGGCCACCTACCAAATATGAAGTGAAAGAAGGCTTATGAACAGGGCCACTTAACCGTCTCAGAAAAATCATCCGAAGTTGCATCCTCTTTTGAGTGTAAAATACGTGAGATAGAGTTAGTAAACCTTCTTTGAGAGAGAATATTATGTGCGGTGTATAAGGGGTATCCAGTTGGATAAAAGGGTCTCAGGTTTTTGGAATTAACTCTTAAGAGTTCTCTTGCACTTGTTTCGATATTCTCATAGTAAAAAGAAGTTTGAACTCCCCGAGGCGGTAGGTACCTTATAGTCGAACCACGTTAAATCTTGTGTCCAAATTTTTGTGCACCTATTTTTTATATTACAGTTCTCGCTACTAGTTTTCCCCTCAAATAACAATGTTCCACTGCATCTACGTGAGCGATACTAACACGAGTCGTCACTGGGATTCTAGCATATTTTGTAAATGTATTCATCCTTCGCCTTGCGAGAGTAGTCGAGGCGATTGCCTTTTCCTCATTTTCTCTGCCCAAAATCGCTTTATTAGTGGTTGGTCAGCAAAAAACAGAATTTCACAATTATATACAGCGACAATTTACGCTTCAACTAATACTAAAAAAAACTAATAAAATGTAAGGTCCAAGGCTCCCCCGTTTCAGCTTCTGTTTTATCGTCTCTAAGTAAACTACAGAATCTGTTTTAGTAGGATACAACTTGAATAATATCAGACATATGTTTCAGGCGAATTAAACATGAATGTACGCACCACAATTTGTCAAAGGAACCATAGCTTCAAAAGAAAATGTGGGTAAAAGAAAAACCTGCTGACCAGCTTTGGGGCAATCACCGTTACCAACTTCAAAATCCTGGTACATAAGCCCAGAATCACGCTTTACATAGTTTTCTGATGCCACTACTTCGACGTCAAACCCTGAGCAAAATCCCCAGACACAATGTTAGGAAAGTTCACGAATTACTGTGATAAAGATTCAGAAGAAAAGAGGATATGTGACTATTTATAAATTCAAGAATGGAACATTGGCTCATTTCCTTACGCGCATGACAGACCTTCTCTAACAAAGCTTGGGAAGTCTTCAGGGGCATTATTTTCTCTCTGGATCCGTTTATTTTGCTCAAGAAGGCGCTTCTCGTTGTATGGATTCTTACTTTTTGTTTTTCCAGAGGAAGGCAGAGTTGGAAACAAGCCTGACGAGCACAATAAGAGGAAGAGTTGTCTCTGCTTCAACTTTTTGTCATAAGGAGATACATATCCATTCTGTTCTCCAGCAGTGCATACAATATTAACCTAAGCAAGTAAACAAGTGGAAAATTGATTGAAGCACTGTAACAACAGTAATCAGCCCTTCCCATCATCTTTCAATTGACGACTTAGGCAACATTGGGCTACCAGCTTTTTCTGATCAAAAATTTCTTAGAGCGTGGATAAAGATGAGAGAACCCTACCTGAGGCAAGATCTTGTGAAAGCACTAGAAGAGAGGAAAACTCATCTATTTTGTTGAGGCCAAAGACAGAGGAAGCATAAAAACATAATAGTAAGTCTGTATACAGAATGAATTCGAAAGATAGCCTAAGAGAGGGAAGGAGTTCAGTGGTGACATTTTCTCAGCCAAGAATTTCATCGTAAAGGTTTCCTTCCAGAAATCAAGCAATGAGATGCATATCCAACTTCTTCCTATCCAAGCACCTATCATCATACTTACAGACTTCAACAGCAAAATTAAACCTACTTGAAAGCAGAAGATCAATCAATTTGTCCATCTCTTTCTAGTTCAAAACTTGCCCTATTCACCCGAGGATCCCTTTAAAAAAGAGACATTATTACTCTCCCTGGTTCCACCAACCAGATGGCACATATTTAGCGACAGGTTTCCTTCGAGAACCTGGCTGTTCTGCTCTGATACAAACCCCAGTAGGTTTATCTTTTCACGCTTGAGAACTTTTCTTCTTGATAAAGGGTCTATTATTAGACCAGATTCCAAAGACCAGCTGCAATATGGCATCACCAAGATATCTAGGATCTTGAAAACAAACTGTGGTGTACCTGTTTCCACCAAGATACCAGTTATTGCCTAAGAAAAAACTAAAACCTCACTTCTGATTAACTGGCTTGCTATGGTCTGTTCACATTTTGGTTTATTTTAGCGTCTTAAGTAGCAAAAGGTAAAGGGTGTTAAACATCACTCTAAGCCTCTAAGGGCCTTAAACATCACAATAAGACAGAATAATGCAAGGCATCGCGCTATGGGTTCTTGCGCATCAAGCGCAATAGAATGATGCGTCACACATCACAATGAACCAGCTAAAATAATTGTCAGTTTATCATTTATTGCTCAAAATAGAGACTGCAACTTATAGACAACCCACTAATGGCTGGTATCGATCAGCTATTTGCACAGTGATCAAGAAGGACTTTCAACACGTCTACAACCAAATTTACAGCAGGCAATCAGTAGACATATTTTTCATATGACTTCCTAAATAAACAAAGAATAATCGATGTGCCCCACAAGATAAGCCATGAATCTCCTTTGGATCAATGCACTTGTACCTTCCAGATTCTGCCTTGAAAATTTACAATTGCTGGGGTTTTTCAGTATAATCATATGTTGGGATGGTCGTCAAAACACAATAATTTCTTCTGTTATTGAAGGCATCATGTGGATGACTAAAGTTTTGTAATAACAAAGTTGTTGGGTAGGTAAACCAAGAATGAGCAAGCCCTTTCATGGAAACCTCTTACACCATAAGTGAGTATTTTGATGTTCTTATACCATGAATGCAGACAATTATAGATTCAAAACCCGGATTAAAAAAAAAGATTCATTCAAAACCATAATTAATCAGCTCGTCTACGAATTGCATGAACGATAAACTTCAGTATTTAAAACCCACTCTAATAGCCAAAGATAGTAATGACTAGCATATGTGTAAAACACATCTATTAATGTGTGAATCCTACACGGGGGCAAATGGGGTGTATAAACAAATGAGGAAGCAGATAGAAGCAGGAATCCCAAACAAGAAGGCAGGGCCACGAATCTTGAAGAGGGTGCGTTTTCATAAACAGTTTGTGGAGAGAAAGAGGGAGTGACTTACTGGAAAGTCATGGCTTGGGTTGAAGAGAAGAAAATGAGAGCATCAGCATTATTTTGGGTAGAATTTCTTCAAAGCAGAGAGTGCATTTATGCGCTCGAATCTTGAAGAAGTCTGTCACTTAAAATCTTCTTTTCTCTCCCTCCGTTGGCTGTTATTATCTTGTGCGTTTCTTGGCAGAGGTAAAGACTTAGACATTTTATTCTTTATTTTTTTAAAAGATATGTTTCTGCAGAAACCGCTAAACAAAAAATGCTCAAAGTCATACCATGGCATAGATTGTTCCTTAAAAATAGGCCTCACCGGCAAAATCATATTCCAACCTACCTACCTCCCCACCACCATTAGCTGATAATAAGAAATGGTACCAATTTGATATGTTTGAACTCCTGAAACTACGGTAATTTGATATGTTTTTGAGCTTTTTTTGGTTAAACTCCATATTTTCAGGATTACGATTAAAAGGTAAGACTTCACGCAATATATCATTGACTAATTGAGGATAGATTTTGCTAGTTATTTTTGGATGGAGCAGATTCCGCAACATTGTTTAGGCAATTAAGCCCTGAGTTCTACTCTCAGGAGCAGAAGTGGAAGGAATATGTAGAAATCAACTAGGATCTAGGCACTAAGTCTGGTTTTTTTTTTTTTCTGACATGCAGGAAGGATTCACCGAAAGACACACCACCCAACAATACTTAGAGTGTGTTTGGATGAAGAATTTCAAAAAACCTCGTATTTCAAAATCCATTCATTTTGAAATTCGTTGATTTACAAATTTATGGAATTGCAAATATTATGTTTGGACGATTTTGTAGATTGAGTATTTCATATGTGGATTTGCATTTGAAAATTTGAACCTAAATAATTTAATATTGTATAAGCACAAACTAATGAGAGAGAGCATCTCCTTTGTTTATGGAAGAAGTTACCTAAGACTCTTTTTGTGGAAGGGATTTGACAGATAACTAGTCTGGACTAGTTATTTCTAGAGGGGATTTTAGCACACCAAATTCCCTTTCCAAATCTCTACTAGAATTTGATAAATCCATCTTATCAGTATCCAAACAAGGGATTTTATACAATGTATTTCAAAATACTCTATAAAAGTGAAATCATCAGTTTAATTACCTCATCCAAACATACTTTTATCAACAATTGAGAATACATGCAAGGTGGGTTCGTGCTTGTGTAAATGCTTGAATTTGTGCGTCGTGTTTCAGATCTAGGGTTTTATGTGTCATTTAAGATCTCCGTCGCTTGCTGTAGTTTATTGTGTTGGAGTATTTTAATAAAAATAACTTTTATCTACTATGCAAGAATTTTTTTTCAAGCAATAATTACTTTTTTATTGTTGAACCGTTACAAGTATTAAGAATTATTTTGCTTTATGTCTCTTTGGTCTATAAGTGTCATTGAAGTAGTTTATGATAATAATTATTTGCTTTATTGTGTCTCTATATGGTCTATAAGTGTCATTGAAGTAGTTTATGATAATAATTATTTGCACAATAATTTCTTATTATAAAGATTTATTGTGTCACTTAATTAGACCTATATATAAAGGTTATTCTTCTAGTTTTTTGCAAGAAGAGATTTTTGTGTATTTGTTACAAGCTCTTTCAATTCCTAGTCAACATATGGTAGATCTTGTGTCTTAAGAGACTTGATCTTTATATTTTCCTACTCACATGTCAACGTTTATCTTAACTACAAGTCTTATTGCAAGGACAAATGTACAAAAGCTTATGATTTCGTGATTGTGTTATCTTAAGAGTGTAAGAATAATTGTTATGTTTGAGAACAATTGTTATCTTTATGTTGCACAAAGAAAGGTATTAAGTGAAACTTCAACTTCTCTCAAGTGGTGCAAACTTAGAGAAGTTACAGTAAAGAAGAGCTGGGTTGTTGTATCCTAGAGGCGGCGCGTTGAAACCTATTGCACCGGTATACTCCGTAGGGGCGTGAATGGTCTTAAAGAGAGCGACATAATCTGCGTCTCAACCCAGTAGTAGTATAGTTGTTTCTAAGGTGTTCAATGTTGATCCTTCGAACCCTTAATGCTACTTCGGATGGTAAAAATAACGCCCTTTTTTTTGTAAAAGATTGAGGTAAACGTATTTCTCGTATTCAAGAAGTAGAAATTTTCTTATGATTTTATGTACCCAATTCCTTCTTTTACGTGACTTGCTTACAAATTATATTAATTTTTTGGAAACGATTACCAACATATTGTACCCATGGTTTGGCTTCATTGTGTCTTCTGTATCGTTCCTTTGGATTGGAGGACTTACATACTTCATCTTATTGCTAGGCTTGGGTAGGCTTTCATGGTTTGGAGGTTGACAGTGGTTGTTGTGATTCGACCTCTCTTTGGTGCTCGTTTCGTGTTGTTGAAGGGTTTGCATTCAAGTTCGGTGGTGCTCACCCCTTCTTCTAATTTGTGGTGTGTGGTTTGTGTTGTGTTGATTAGAGGCAGTTGGGCGCGAGGCTCTGCAATGCTAGTGCTGGGGTGGTACGTCTAGTTGGGGTTTTCTCCTGCCAAGGTTCCTTCTCCCTTCTCCTCCCTTCCCTAAGTAGGTCCCCCTCCCCCTCTTTCGGATTAATCACCTAATTAAGTTGGTGTTGTTGTGAATTGGGTCTAGTGTGCACCTTGACTCCCTCTAAGTGTTGGTCCGACGTGGTGGTTCAGTAGGGGTGGTGTTGGTAGGAAATGCAGTTTGCGTGGTCTTATTTGATGACGAGAGGATGCAACAGTTATGCCGCTCTGATTCGTCTCACAAGTGGGTGGTTGTTTCGGTTGTTGTTGCCACCCTACGGTGAGGTTTGGCCTACTACCGGAGGTTGGTCCTGATTGGTTATGTAGCCTATGGTTGACGACAGTGCGGAGGATCAACCATGGCTCTAGCTTTGGGCAATGTGGTCGATGATTGTGGTGCGTGCTGCTATGGTGGTCTATGGCAGCTCCTTTGATCTTATCAGGACACATCGTTGAGGAATTGACAGGTGAAGGCTCAGGCAATGGCTCTTTCATTTGGCTTTATTGTGTTTTTTTTTTCTCTTCGCTGCCTTGTAATTTTTTTGGCTTGGTGCGTGCATTGTTTACTATTCCCTCCGTCCCACATAATTCGATTTTTACACACAAATTAAGGATATTGGTCATATATTGTACACTTCCCATTGAGAGGGGAGGGAAGGAAAGTGGACCAGGAGAGAGAAAATGAATTAGTAAAGTGAATAATGTGGAGAAAGAAATATAAAAAAAAAGTTTAAAAAGGGTAAATATGTAAAAAAAAGTACCTACAAAATATTTCTTAGGGCAAATTACACCTATGTCCCTGAGGTTTGAGGGTAATTACACGCGAGGATACAAAGTTTCAAAATGTAACACTTATGTCCATTGACAAACGGAATACAAAAATACTTAACGGTTTTGACAAAAAGACTTGATTGCCCCTGACTTTAAAATAAATTACCCACTTAATTTACTGTTTATTCTTCCTCTCCCCACACCCAGCACCCACACCCCCCGCCCCCCCCCCCCCGCCCCTAACGCCGTCTGCCTCCCCTTTCCCCGTCACCCGCCCACCCCGTCATGCCCACAACCCCCTTCCCCAGCGGCAACCGAGTCAATGCCGTCACCAAACCCGAGGCAATCCATCTGCGCCACCCAGCGTCAGGAGGCCCGATCACCGTCAGCGCAGTAGCAGGCCCTCCGACGAGGCACCGGCGCCGCAAGATCGCGGTCTCACTCCCGATCTGCCTGTCGTGGGGCAGGTGCTGCGGTCGTGGGGCAAGGGAAGGTGCTGTCGTCGTGGGGCGAGGAAAGGGGCTGGCGTCGTGGGGCAAAGGAAGGCGCAGGCTAGCGTCGTAGGGCGAGGGAAGGCGCTTACCGGTGTGTGCCGAGGGAAGGGGCTGCCGCGGGGAGGGTGAGGTGCGGGGAGAGATGAACAGATGGAAGGGGAAGGGTGACGTCGCCGGCGATGGAGGAGACGCCGGCAGGAGATTGGTCGCCGGCAATGGGAGAGAGAACAGATGGAAGGGGAAGGGTGACGTCGCCGGTGATGGAGGCGACGCCGGCAAGAGATTGGTATCCGGCAATGGGACAGAGAACAGATCAAAATTTGCAAATTAGGTTTTCAAGAAAACCCTAATTTGCAAATTAGGGTTCCAAGAAAACCCTCATTTGCAAATTAGGGTTTCAACAATATCCTAATTTGCAAATTAGGGTTTCAATAAAATCCTAATTGTGACTTTAAATTAAGGCTTGAAATTTTAATTTGAAATTTTTAAAAATATTCAGTATATACAGTACTAGGGGTAGTATCGTCATTTTAAAAATACATATTGATAACATCATACAAAAAATACAATTTTTTTACGAAACCCTAACGGATGGACACGGCTGATACATTTTAAAAGTGTTTGGTCACGGTATGTTACATTTTGAAACTTTGTGTCCTCACGTGTAATTACCCCCAAACCTTAGGGACATAGGTGTAATTTGTCCTATTTCTTAACATTACAACTTATACTAAAAAAAAATAACCTCAAGGTCCCGAATTCAAATTTCCATACCGACGGGCCATTTAAAATTGCAGTTCTGACTATTTATAAAAATAAAAAAAAAGATACTAAAAAGCCTAATAAATGTAATGTCCAACGTCCAAAGATCGCCTGTTTCGGCTTTTGTTTTATCGTCTAAGTAAACGACAGAATCTGTTTAGCAGGATACAACAACTTGAATAATCTCAGATATATGTTTCAGGCGACTTAAACATGAATGTAAGCACTGAAATTTGACAGAGGAACCATAGCTTCACAAGAAAATTAGGTGAGTGTGGGTAAAAGAAAAACCTTCTAAACAGCTTTTGGGCTATCATCGCTACCAAATTCAAACTCCGGGTAAGTAAGCCCAAAATCACGCTTTACATAGTTTTCTGATGCGTCTGCTTTGACCTCATACCCTGAGCAAAATCCCCACGCACAGTCAAGAAAGTTAACAGACTATTGAGATAACGATTGAGACGGAGACTATGACTTTTTATGACTTGTACGAATGGACCATTGGCTCATTCCCTTATGCGCATGAGACCTACTCCAACAAAACTTGGGAAGTCCTCAGGGGTTTTATTTTCTCTATGGACCCGTTTATTTAGCTCAAGACGGTGCTTCTCGTCGTATGGATTCTAACTTTTCGTTTTTCCAAAAGAAGGCAGAGTTGGAAACAAGTCTGCCGCGCACAATAGGAGGAAGAGTTGTCTCCGCTTCAACTTTTCGTCATAAGGAGATACATATCCATTCTGTTCTCTAGCAGTGCATACATTATTAATCTTAAGCAAGTAAACAAGTGGAAAATTGATTGAAACACCGTAACCACAATTATCGGCCGTACCCATCATCTTTCGATTGTCGACTTAGGCAACCTTGGGCTACCAACTTCTTCTGAACAGAAAATTCTTCAAGCCTGGAGAAGGCTGAGGGGGTCCTATCTGCAAGAGGCAATATATTGTAAAAGTAATAGAAGAGAGGAAAAGTGATCTATTTTGTCGAGGCTCAAGACACAGGAAGCATAAAACATAATAGTAAGTCTGAATACAAAATCCATTTGAGAGATGGCCTAAGAGAGGGAAGGAGTTTAGTGGTGACATTTTCTCAGCTTAGAAGTTCATCGCAATGGTACATCAAGCAATGAAATGCATGTTCAACTCCTTGCTATCTAAGCACCTATCACCATACTAACAGACTTCACAGCAAAATTAAACCTACAAGTGCACTGTGTGAAAGAAGATGATCAATCATGCATCCATCTCTCTTACACCACCAACTTAACAGGAACTAGCCACCACCACACTTCGGAAGAATAGTTTTTGGTTCTGAACTTGCCCTTTTCAACTCAGGCCTCCACCAACTAGATGGCACATATTTAATGACACAGTGTTTCCTTCGAGAACCTGGCTGTTCTGCTGTGATACAAACCCCAGTAATGTTTATCTTTTCACGCTTGAGAACTTTTCTTCTTGATGAAGGGTCTACTATCAGACCATATTTTAAAGACAATTCTGCAATCTGGCATCACAGAGATATCTAGGATCTTAAAAATAAAATGCAGTTTACCTGTTTCAACCAAGATACCAGTTATTGCCAAAGAAAAAGCTAAAACCTCACTTCTGATTAACTGGCTTGCCATGGTCTGTGCACATTTTTGTCTATTTTAGAGGCTTAAGTTGCAACACTAAGCCTCTAAGAGCCTTTAGCGTCACACTTAGACAGAATAATTGAAGGCATCACGGTAAAGGTTATTGGGCATCAAACCCAATAGAATGATGCATGACACATCACAGTGAACCAGCTACAATAATTGTTTTTTTTTAACTCATATGTTGTCTCAAGACAGAGACTACAAACTTATAAAGACACTTCAGCAGAAATAAAGCTACTAATGGCTGGTATTAATCAGTCATTTGCACAGTACACAACTGAATTTACAGCAGATATGTTTTTCAATCTTTTGGTGCATAACGATAATCGATGCACCAAAAGATAAGCCATGAATCTACTTTGGATCAATGCAATTGGACCTTCCAGATTCTGCCTTGAAAATTTACAATGGCCGGGGCTTTTCATTGTAATGGTATGTTGGAATGGTCATCAAAACAATGAGTCCCTTTAATTTGATTCTTCTTTTATTGAAGCCATCGTGTGGATGACTTAAGTTTTGTAATAACAAAGTTGTTGGGTAGGTAATCCAAGAATGAGCAAGCCTTTTCATGGAAACCTCCTAAACCATAAGTGAGGATTTTGATGTTCTTATACCATGAATGCAGACAACTATACATTCAGAAACCAGATTGAAAAAAAAAAAGATCTATTAAAAGCCATAATTAATCAGTTCCTCTACAAATTGCATCAGTGATATATTTCAGCCTTTAAAACCCACTCTAATAGCCAAAGATAGTAACGATGCTCTGGGGCAAATGGGGTGTATAAACAAATGAGGAAGCAGATAGAAGCAGGAATCCCAAACAAGATGGCAGGGCCACAAATCTTGAAGTGGGCAGGTAATCATAAACCATTTGAGGAGAGAAAAAGAGAGGGACTTACAGGAAAGTGATGGCTTGAGTTGAAAAGCAAGAGAGCATCAGCATAGTTTTGGGTATAATTTGTTCAAAGCAGAGAGTACATTTATGCGCTCCAAACTAGAAAACTTCTGTCGCTTCATCTTCTCTCTCTCAGTTGGCTGTTATACCAGAATGTAAAATCCAGAGAGTCCAAGGTAACCTAAATATATTACATAAGAGCAAGAGCTACACTAAAATCCAGCCAACAAAACACCACCACAAGGCTCAGGAGAGAGTCACAAAAACAAAACACCACAAGGTTTGGCTGTTATTATCTAGTGAGTTTCTTTACATTTATGTCTCGAAACTTGAAAAAGACTTTTGACATTTTATTGTTCATTTTTAAGTATTTTCATCCAAAGGACTTATAAAGCCCATCATTACAAAAGTAAAACATTGTTTTTGCATAAACCACTGTACCAAAAATGCTCAGTCATACCATGGCATGGATTGTCCATTACAAATAGCACTACAAAAAAAAGGAGTTTAGGCAACACTTAAAAAGTGTCGTCAATGACAATAAAAGTGTCGTAAAGAAGTTTCCCGACACGTCACCAACGTTTTTCCTAAATGTCACAAGATCCTCCGTCCGGAATTTCCCGACACTTCCAATACATGTCGACAGTTAAATTGTGACGCCTATTTGCGACACTTAGAAGTGCCTCTTATGAGGTCCATGACTCAACTTCATTTGCGACACTGACATGAAAATGCCGGTAAATTAACGACACTTCAGTACAAGTGCCAGAAATGTTTGATGGCATTATCTTGTAAGCGTCGCTTCTATTTGCACCACTTTTAAACAAATGTCGCTAAGAGTTAGCCACGAAATTTTGTAAACCGTCGAAAATTAGTCTGGCAGCTTGTAGAAAGGCATTGACCTAATTTATAATAACGACATCAACCAAGTCGATCACTTTAGCGAGCACAGAAGAACCAACCACAATCTAATTTCATTCAACCATCACACGTGCCCAACATCCAAATCTATATACCACCATAGCCTTCAAGAGACTATTGTATCCAATAACATACAAATTAAAATTGTTGACTAAAAGGAACCTAAAGAGTTCATCTCATCTAAAACCTTAACATAGAGCATATTGATTCTTTTAAATCCGACAAAAGCATTGATTGTCTTCCAACATGTAATTAACTAAACCTGCAAAAAAAGGGAAAAAATGACCAAGAAAATTGTTATAAAGTTAAATGGCATAACATAAGCAAAAATAAACCCAGAAACTAGCTTGCAAAAAGAACGCACCTTGACCTCCCCCTTGACTCTTGCATCTTAGTTTATGAATGCTTTAAAGTGACAAAAATCTTCTCTGCCTTTTTATGTTGAAGAACCTGAATAAGTAGATGATAAGCAACCATTATCTCCACAACAGAAAGGCAAAATTAGATCATAAGCAGCCATATACCTGGGTAAATATCATTTGCTAGTTCTTTACCCATTCATTCATGTAGATTTTACATTTTAGCAATCAGCTTAAGGGTGGCTCCAAGGGAGAGGCCATGAACCTTGGTTTTTCTTGATGGTATGTCTTTTGTTGAGTGGATGTAAAGTTCTTTAATTGTGAAAAAACAAAAACCACTAACATAGCATAAGGCACAAAAGAACAGAAGCTATATATGATTTGCAGTGAGCCATTTGCAAATCTCAACTGTCTAGGGACTCTGTTGGCTTCATTTAATGCACCTGATGAAGATTGTTCTCAACCTACTCTGGTCGCACCCAAAGGCCCACTGGGGGTCTCATTTTGCATGACACGTCCGCACAAGCAACGGTCAATATTCAACGCTTCCAACCGGTCAAAACATACACGCTCAAGTCACGTGCACTTTTCACTTTTCTACGTGATTCTACGTGACTTCGTCACTAAGAAATTCCTTTTTGAACGACGCCTCATCACGCTTCAATCGTCGCATGTCGCACGTTGGCGTGCCATGGCACTTGCCTAAGGAGGTTGGCCTCAGCCTTCCCCTTGCGGTAGGCCTCGGCCTCGGCCTTTCCCTTGGGGTTGGCCAACCTCCTCGGCCTCCCCTTGGGGTTGGCCTTGGCCTTCCCCCAAGGGTTGGCCTTTGGCCTCCCCCTTAAAACCTTCACTTTTCTTCAAGGGACCATGCATCATCCGCGACGCTCGTCGCCTCGGGCGCCGTCTCCGTGACACTCGTCGCCAATCACCGGGGCGTTGTCTCCGCGACCCTCGTTGCCCGCTCCCGAGCACCGACTTCGCGATGCTCATCGTAGGTCGCCCGGGCATCGTCTCCGCGACCCTCGTCGCCCGGGAACTGTCTTCGCGACCCCTGTTGCCCACGTCGGCGGGCCGTCATCGCGACACCCATCGCCCGTGTCCGAGCGACGACTTCGCGACACTCATCGCCCATCACTCGGGCATTGTCTCCGCGACCCCCGTCGCCGGCACCTACGCGCCGTCACCACACACTTCGCCGTGCCCACGCACCGCACCGCTGATACAGTCGTGCCCCCGGCACTATACGCACTTCATCGCGCCCATGCGCCATAATCATGTTACATGCCCCCCGGGCACCACACTCATTCACCGCACCATGCGCCCCCGCCATGGACGTGGAACATGCTTCGACCCACTCTTCGAAATGTGCAGCATCCCCCGGGCTACGTTACATGGACTCGGTGTCGATGTCCCGATCGGGTACGTGTCCGAGTGTCGGACTCGCCTATTTTCAAAATTTTAAGATATGTGGACACCGTCCAAAAGTTGGACATGGGTACAGGGACACGGCTAAAAAATTTAAGGCACATAAAATACTTTAAATGAGATGGAGTGTTAAATATTTTTTTTTTACAAGTATATATATATATTTCACAGAAATCATATCTAATTACTGTCCAAAATAAATAGGTTCTTTTATTTTTGGTTGACCAATATACATTTTGTTTTGATTTAGATATTTGTTGAACCTTTTTTATAAGTCAATGCCAAAAAGTTGGAAAAAAAACAAAAGAAAGGCTGTAAACTCAAAAAGCAAAAAGTAAAAAGCAGACAGAAGACCACCCACGTGACTCCTGGTAGAAGGTACTCTCTCTCTCTCTCTCTCTCTTCTTCTTCTTCTTCTTCTTCTTTTCCTTCTTTTCTTCCTCTTCTTCTTCTTTTCCTTCTTTTCTTCCTCTTCTTCTCTTCTTTCTCGAAGGTCGATGGCTATATTCTTCTCTTTTCTCAGAGATCTTCTTTTTCTCTCTCAAAAACCTTCACAGCTTCTTCTTTCTTCGATCCTTACCATCGCTCTCTGGCCGGAATGTCGACGTGGCGTATCCGTCCAGCAGATGACGGATCCGACACGGATCCCGTACCCGTGTCAGCGTCGAGTCGTGTCGACACCGCCCCTTCACCCCAAAGTAAGGGGTCCATGTAACATAGCCCCCGGGGATTCTGAAGCACGGACACCTCTCCTAGGTGGAGGTATGGTGTCCTAAATGGACGGACACCCCGACACCCTCTAGACACTGCCCGACACGTGTCGGACACCGCCAATCGGTGTCGAAATTTTTTTTTTCGACACCGTGTTGGACACTTCACCGAGGAGTGTCGGACACGGCATGGAGCAGTGTAGGGCCATCTGCTTCTCTTACCTCACGGCCGATTCCTTCTCACTCACCTCACAGGTGCCCTTCTGAGCCATTACCGACTCGGAGTTGTCGCCGGAGCTCAGTCGCCAACAGATCCAGTCGCCGGAGCTCAATCGCCAACAGATCCAGTCGCCGGAGAAGCCGAGGCCGACAGATCCAGTCGCCGTCGCCAAATACCGAAGCAACTGTCGCCAGAGCTCACTTGATCGTAGCCGGAGCTCCTCCACCGCCGTCGCTGACCCACAGATCCTTCTTCCTCATCTCCTCCTTTTTCTTCTATTCCCCGTCGTTTCTTTCTCTGTGAAGAGTCTTTCCTTTCTTCTTTTTTCTCCTCCATCAATAATCATTTCTTTCTTTCTTTTTATTTTTTCTCCCTCAGTCAAGAGTTGTTTCTTGCATTAGTACTGATTAAGTGAAGAAAGTCCATCTTTCTTTCTTCTTTTTTTCTTTTTACTTAGTTATTTTATCCGATACATTTCAGAAATATTTTTTTGACTTAGTAATTATTTTAGATTGTGAAATGTATTTGATATATATATATATATATATATATATATAATATAAAATATATTAAAAAATAGCGGTGTCCTGTGGTGGCCAAAATCTGATTTTTTGAAAATTGCGGTGTTCGATGTCCCCGTCGGTGTCCGACACCGTGTCCGTGTTCGTGCTACCTAGCCCGGGGATAGGCGACTCCTCCGGGACACTATCTCTGCCAGGAAGCTTTTCAACTCCCCTTCCGCTAGGTAGACGGCTCCTCTGGGATGCTATCTCGACGCGCTTCGAGTGCTCTGGCACAAGGACTCACCCACGGGGATAGGCGACTCCTCCGGGACACTATCTCCGCCACAAAGCTTTTCAACTCCCTTTCTGCCAGGTAGACGGCTCCTCTGGGATGCTACCTCGACACGTTCCGAGTGCTCCGGCACAAGGACTCACCCTCGGAATAGGCTCGCTCTCTAAGACACTATCTCCGCCAGGGAGCTTTTCAACTCCCCTTCCGCTAGGTAGACGGCTCCTCCGGAATCTACCTTGGCCTGTCGGGTAGACGGCTCCTCCGGGATGCTATCTTGATGCGCTCCAAGTGCTCCGGCATAAGGACTCACATGCGGGATAGGCGATTCCTCCGGGAGACTATCTCTACCAAGGTGTCTTCGTGACTGGCCTACGTGCTCCGGCACTGGGGGGCTTGCGTCGGCACCCCTAGGGACTATGACCCCTGGGTCACTCCGAGACGGGAGTAGGTCTTCGGAGGGCATCATGCCTAGTCCACCTGGCAGTTGGGCGTCGGGTCTTACCCACGGCCTGTGGGACTCTGCAAGGGCTTGGATTAGTAGCTATATCAAGGAGGTTCTCTGGCCACACCAACGCTGTGGGAGCCAGTCTTTCAAGACAGACACAGCGACACTGTGCGAGGCAGGCTGGGTGAATATGCAATTTGACAGTCCGTGGAACACCGGCAGCTGTGGACACCTCTGTGACGTGTCACTCCGGGGAGCGCCACGTGTCACGTGATGACATCATCATCTCAACCTCTATAAATAGAGGTCTTGAGAATTCATTTGCAGACTCTTCAACATTTTTCACTTTCTCACTCTAGAATCCTAGAGAGAAAAACATACAGGACCTTGACTCTGGACCTAAGCATCGGACCGTGACTGTCATCGTATATTCGCATCGCGTCATCGCCCTCGCAGCACTGCCACCCTCAGGCTCAGTCTGGGAAGCCCTTGGTCTCTGCCCTTGCTCCATCCTTGTTGTGTCCCACATCAACATACTTGGCATCTGACTCGGACTGCATTCCTTGCGGCACCTTCACGTCGACTGCGTACCCACTTTCCTTGGCATCAAAGATGAACCATTGGCTTTGGATATGAGAAGTATGGGAAAAGATCAAATGTGGATTAATACTCAGAGTATTGGCAGTTATTGGACTGCATATTCCACTGGTGATTGTAATGATTACAGTTACTCGGGGACATTTCAACCTCCGGAATGTCAACTTGGCTGTGGACAACTGACCCAGTGATGGTAACTTCTCTCTGGAGCCTAATGATTTTCGTAATATAGAGCATCATATGTTTAATAGGAATAAAAAAGAAAAGAAAATACCTACACTTCCATGTACGAGGAACTAACAAAGTAAATTTTCAGATATCACGCGGTTCAGTCTTGGCTAAAAGCAACAGGAAATTCAGTGGTACGATTCGAGGAACTTGGAGGCAATCCTATGGAAATTTCTCTTGTGAAGAGATCATTGACCAGTGTTCGTGCTGATTTTATTGAGTATCATCCAACCATTAAGAATTGGCATATTGAAAGCTACGGGAAGTCAGAAGAGTTTTACAGACCCAAAGCTCACCTGCATAGTGGTCCTTGCCAATCCATCTCTTCCATTAAATTTGTGAGCTTTGGAACTCCTTTGAGAAATTGTGGGAGCTTTCAGCAAGGAACTTACCAAACCTCTACCTGTTATGCCAACTTAGAAAAGGTAATCAATGTACTTTCTTTATCTTAAAAGTAGAGTAGGTATTTAACCTGTATAATTTCATCCGTGCCTAACATTACTCGTGTTTTTCGTTTTGCCCCACAGAAGTGCACATGGTATGAGAGTTGCTTAGTGACCATATCAAACAATAACTTCAGGCAAGACCCATATCCAACTGTAATGAAGCCATTATCGGTCGAAGCCATTTGTGCCTCAAAAAGAGTTTGATAAGTTTAAAACGAAAGCAGGAGCATCAAATGCATCTAGTGGCTTTAACTATACTTGCTAGCAAGGAAAGTTCAATCTGTGGTACACAAAACTTTGTTGTGTTTGCGATACACTTAGTATACAGGTTACATTCAGAAAGAAGGGAGCATTGTCATCAAGAACTCTTATGCAGTCTCGTATTATGAAATTGATTTTTGCTTTGGGCAGTAATCTCACACGTTATACATTACTACTGGGACAGCCTAAATGATGAAGCTGTAGTGTCCAAATATATAGTAGCATACTATCTTGTCAATGGGAAAGAAAGTCTACAGGATTTTTTAAATCACTTCCCGAACTCTGTTTCATTGGTACCTATCAATTTATAAACCAGCGTTCTACATAAAATCATATAAAAGAAATTGGGTCTGTAACTCCAAGTTGGTGATAAAAACTTCCTACAAAAATAAATGAAAACCTACATAACTGAGTGGATTTAAGAAAATTGCAATGATAAGGCTATAAATGAGTAGAGCTGAGTTGACTTTAGGATTGTTCAAGCTTGGTTCGCTAATCTTATTGAGCTTCAGATTGTCTGCTCAAGCTTGACTTCTTTATGTCTCAATCGATCTCAAACTATCCCGAGCTTTACTTGTTATTTGTTTAGTGACAAGCTTCCAAAATAGTTCATAATTGACAACCTATTCAAGCTTGGTTTATGTATCTCACAAACCAATCTTGAACTAGCTCCTAAGCGAGCAAACATGAGCCAAGTTCGAGTTTGAATCGTTTGGTTCAATTTACAGCCACAAAGTGCTTTATAGTGACGAGAATATATTTCCCAGGTCCTAAATTTTGCTAATAAATATTTTTCATAAAAAAGGATTAAGTTCCCTTAAAGGATAGACAGCATTTGTTAGACAGCAATGTTGTGAATCTAGAAAGGCTATGAAGTCTTTACTGGTCTTATTCACCTTTTTAAGCCTTACTCACCTCTATAAACTCTATGAAGAACTGCTAGTCAAAGAACATCACGTTTTGAAAAGTAATGCTACATAAGTTCTAATTCTTCTATTAGGATGCAAACCAAACTAAGGTGGCTCAACAAATCTTGCACCAAGAAAAAAATTTGCGGCAATGTGTTTCCAAAACCACCCCTAGGATTACTATGAACCAAAAATTGGGACCTTAATCTGAATCTTTTCTTCAAAAATTCCACCTCCCATGACCACAGTCTATGAAGCACGGGTGCTTCAAAAGGGTAGGAGTATCGGGGTCGGGTGCGCATCAGACACGGGTGCGCCTCGGGTGCGCCTCGGGTGCGTGTCGGGTGCGCACCCGTTAATTTCTATTTATTTTTTCATTTTCAGAAATTCGGGTGCGGCTCGGGTGCGGCTCGGGTGCGGCTCGGATACGGTTCGGGTGCGGATCCGACACTTCGGGGTTGAAAACATAATATCCAGAAGATAATTTCGGGGGTTGATACACAAAACTTAATTTATTTGGGGGTGAAAACATAAAATGAACAATACTTACCAAATTAGGGCACACGGATCTCTCGTCTGATAGAAAGAAAGAGAGATCGCAGCCGCGACATCCCTCGACACACCGGCGACCTCCCTCGACACCGGCGACCTCCCTCGACATTGCCGCTTTGTTCAAGGAGGTGATCAATGACATGGGTCCCAAAAATGTTGTCCAAGTAATTACGGACAATGCTCCTAATTGCAAGGCGGCCGGGCAATTGATAGAAGCACAATTCCCTACTATATTTTGGACTCCTTGTGTGGTGCATACATTAAATCTTGCCTTGAAAAACATTTGTGCGGCAAAGAATGCGGATAACAATCAAATAACTTATGATGAATGCTCTTGGATCACGGAAGTTTATGGCGATGTAATGCAAATCAAGAATTTCATCATGAACCATTCCATGAGTTTAGCCATCTTTAACAAGTATTCTACTATGAAATTGCTTTCGGTGGCCGATACAAGGTTCGCTACTGTTATTGTGATGCTTAGGAGATTCAAGCTCTTGAAGCAAAGTCTCCAAACTATGGTGATTAGCGAGGATTGGTCATCGTATCGGGAGGATGATGTTGGAAAGGCAAGATTTGTGAGGGATATGGTTCTTGATGAGGTTTGGTGGGATAAGATCAACTACATAATTGCTTTTACTTCTCCTATCTATGACATGCTTCGACAATGTGATACGGATACGCCTTGTCTTCACTTGGTTTATGATTTGTGGGATACTATGATTGAGAAGGTGAAATGTGCAATATATAGAGAGGAAGGGAAGAGGAAGGATGAGTGTTCTACCTTCTATGACGTGGTTCATACCATTCTTGTCAATCGTTGGAACAAGAACAACACGCCACTTCATTGTATGGCACATTCTTTGAATCCGAGGTAATTTTCACGCTATTATAAGCAAAGTTTAAATCTGAATTTTTTAGTAGTAAAGCGTGAATCTGAATTTTTTTTAATCTATTTGTTTAACGTGTTTATGAAGGTACTATAGTGATGAATGGCTTAGTGAGGATCCCACTCGTGTTCCTCCTCACAAGGATGCCGAGATTTATATTGAAAGGCAAAAATGCGTGAGGAGGTATTTTCCAAATCCGACGGATCGTTCAAAGGTCAATACTGAGTTTGCTCAATTTTCTTCTAAGAGCGAACACTTCAGTGATATCGATTCCATCAATGACCGGGCTATTATGAGTCCTCATAATTGGTGGTCGTGCCACGGTCCCCATGCACCTATGCTCCAAACTCTAGCTTTGAAACTACTTCAACAACCCGCTTCGTCGTCTTGTGTTGAGAGGAATTGGAGTACTTACTCCTTGGTGCATTCGTTGAGAAGGAACAAGTTGACACCACAACGTGCGGAGGACTTGGTTTTCATTCATAGCAATCTCCGTCTTCTCTCAAGAAGATCTCCACAATATGCACAAGGAGCTACAAAAATGTGGGACGTTGGAGGAGATCAATTTGGTACTGTGGATGATGTTGGTGTACTTGCGGTTGCGGAGCTTTCACTTGATGAGCCGGAGTTGGAGGCCATACTTTTTACGGATGATGGTGATGGAGAGATAGACGAAGATGAAAATGTTGTGTTCATGGAACCCTTAGATACTTAATGGAGTACTTTGTTTGTTTGATAGTTTGAACTTTGATGCTATGTTGCTACTTTTGTTATGAATATGATGTATTTGGTGGTGGTTATTATGTATTTGATTTTGATGGTATTGAACTACTGTTGAATGGTATTGTATTTGATTTAGAATTTAAATGCTAGTTGTACATAGTAAAAATATTTATATATCATATATTATATATATAAAAATATATATAATATTTGCCGTATCCCCGCCGCACCCGTATCCTAAAATTTTCAAAAATGCCGTATCCGCGTATCCGCACCCGTGTCGTATCCGCACCCGCACCCGTACCCGTGCTTTATAGACCACAGTACAATGTCGAAGGATGACTGAATACAAGCTTAACAGCTCACTCACTCACATTCCTACTTAAACTAGATAACTTACAAGCACCATCTAACAAATACCCCACAAACATAACTAGTTATCCCACGGGAGATTACAAATGTTACTGTGCCAGAATTTATTTATCAGCATGGCTATTCAAAGCTGGAATACACAGCACCATGTAAACCTTTCTACACCAAGAATACATGCACTACATTCCTCACAAAAAAATGCTAACTTAATATCAAAAGGCGTACCAGACTAACTCAGTTTTCAATCACAATTCTTCAGATTATCCAAACATAGCACCTGAAAAATGGTAACCTGAAATAGCTTTTTAGTGTTCGTCAAATACCCAAATACCCAGATACCGAAAACCAGTTAAGACACCAAAAAAACCATTCAAAGTAAAACTGACATAAAAATATACCAAATTAGTACTATTAAAGAACACTTTTAAGATACCATCCATTAGTCAAAAAGAGCCAAGTTGTCTAAGAATTGAAGTTATGCATGTTAATTTGACAATTCCAAAAATGCCAATGGCATTTAGGGTTTGAGAGAGACAACGGGAGAGATTAGAAAGATGTGGGAGAGATAGATAGAGAAAGCATTAAGGGTACGAAGGAACATATAGGGTTCATACCTCTCATTGAAAGTCAAGAGTCCATGAAGACCAAGCGCATGCACAATCCAGCTTTGAGAGAGATACCGCGGGGGAGGGTGAAAAACGGGTAATCTGAGCCGCCGACTCATAGGTAATGGCTTGGTTAAGAAGTGGTCTCTTGTGGGGATTGGGTATTTAACAGGATTTTCTGTTCATCGACAGAAAGGAGATTTTCCTTCCCGGAGGCTTTTCATGGAAAAATTCTTGAACTATTTTGACTGGAGATTGCAGAGAGGAGGGTGGTTTAGGTGTTTGTGCGTATATCCAGCTTTCAGAGAGAGATGGGTGCGTGTGCCTGTGCTAGTGTGCGTGAAGGTGGGGGGTGGGGGGAGTTCCATTGTGTAGCAGCACATGTTTTCGGCAGAGGTAGACCCAGATTCTCATATGAAGAAGGATTTCAGTTTTCGATATTTTGACGTGAAAAACATGGTTTGGTATAATACATTTTTTCTATTACATAATTATCTATTTAGAATGGTGGCAAGTAGTATTTTATAATTTTTTTTTAAAAAAATTCATAAAACAAAAGTTTAAATAGTGAATAACTACTTTTAATTTTTATGATGTACCGTTCATTCTACTGAATGTAATAATAAATATTTATACATACTGAAGATTTTATATTATTAATTTTATTTTTACACACCCATGTTACGGTGACTCATTAGTATAATGGAAAAACGCTGTCATTTTAGAGTGTGTTTGGAACCATGGAATTGATGGAATTTCATTTCAAATACTTAAATTTTGTTGTTTAAAACATTAAAAAAGGAATTGGAATTGGATTTAATGGGATTTGACTGGATTTGTTTCTATAGTGTGAAATCCGATAAAAAATGGTCAGATTTCGTGAAATTTGGATTTACTTAAATTAAAAAATAATTATTTAGTTATCTTACCTTTTTTTGGATCTCTTCAACAATTAACTCACCACCACCGTCTTCACTACCGTTGCCACCACACCATATATACTACTACCACTGGCACCGCCACTTTCGCCACCATTATCACCACTGCCGTCACCACTACTACCGCCACTGCCGCCGCCATCACCGCTACTGCCACCACCACCGCCACTGTTACTACCACAATTGCCACCACCACTACCACCGTCGCCACTATTACTGTCACCACTACTTCTGTCGCCACTGCTATTGTACCATCACCATTGTCGCTGTCACCACCGATACCGCTACCAATATTGCCACCACCATTGTCAGCACTACAACCGTCGTTGCCGCCACCACCACCCTCATCGTCGCCACCACTGCCGCCACCATCGTCACCGCTACTGCCACACCACTTTTACTACTACCACCGGCATCACTATCGCCGCCACCACACCACTTTTACTACCATCATTGGCACCACTATTGCAACCACCATCACTACCGCCGCCACCACTGTCACCATCGCCGCCGCCGTCGCCACCACACCGCCACCATCTCCACCATGTGCTAGCACTAGCACACTTGGAACTACTTACCGTAATTCAGTTTTCATTATAAGTCAAGAATATAATTGTCTAAAAATTTATTACCTTTCCATTTCTTTTGTTCTCCAAACAAAAAATAGGAATTCTGTAATTTGAATTGCCTTCCGTTCCAAACAAAAAAATGTGAATTGAATTACAAATCTAATTCCGAATTTGAAATTCAAATCCTAAAAGAATTAGTTCTAAACAGACTATTAGTAACTAAATTTGATGACGTTTTATTGTAAGTGTCGCTATTAAGTGATACATAAATAAATGTCGCACCGTTAATGTCGCAAGCATCTAAAGCGACACTAAGTTCGTGACACTTTAAAAAGGGTCGGCAAGTTTGTGACACGTAAATAATTGTGTCAGCAAATTTGCAACGTTTCGATAAAAGTGTCACTAGTTTATGACATTTTCTAAAATGTTGTTAATTAAGCGTCGCCGAAACTTTTTTTTTTTTGTAGCGTAGGCCTCATCGTCAAAATCATACTTCTACCTATCTAGCACCGCACCACCATTACTCGCTACTAAGAAATCCTAATTTGTAGGTTTGGGGTAGAGTTGTCAAAGGGCCGGGCTTGGGCCGGCCCAGCCCAAGCCAGTCGGGCCTGCTGTGGGGCCGGGCCGGGCCGGGCCTGCCGAAGGCAAACCTAGGCCCAGTCCAGGCCCAGGCCCAGGCCCTAGGCCCAATAGCTAGGGCCGGGCTTGGGCCGGGCCCGGGCCCTTTTTTTTTTTTCTTCTTGTTATTCAATTTTAAATTTCATCTCTAGGCAATATTCACAATTTAACGAACCTAATCTTTATCCTTTTATTTCATTATAAGTAATATACATATATATGTATGTATGTATATACATATTTATTTGTTAGCCATTATATTTTTTATTATATGTTAAACATTTTCATACTCTTCTTGATGAGCTTTATTAATAAAATCTTAACACATAACAATTTATATAGAAAAATAATAAATGTATTCATAGGCCCTCCTCCTTTTATCCGGGCTTGGGACCGGCTGCTTGTAAACAAACAGGCGAAGTTACCTATTTTTTTATATATACGAAAAAATATATATCTTGCTTGTAAAAATTTATTTTATATATATGGAAAAAAAAGTATATTTTGTGAAAAAATTTATTCTTAAAATTCTAACAATCAAAATAATAATGCATGTCTATCCAAAATATCAGCAATCAAAGATCAAGAAATCTGCAACGTCAACCAAAAGGATCAAAAGAGGAAAATAAAAACAAATTACCTAATCATCCAGAAGTACTTCAATATCCGAGTCACTGCTCTTCCTATCATCAATCGGTTTATCTTGCTCGCGGTATTTCGCATCAAGATAATCCTTCCAACATACACATAGCTCGAGCGACTCGGGGTTAAGACGACTCCTCCTGTCATCCAAAACCCTCCCGCTGGCTGAAAATGCCGACTCTGAAGCAACCGTGGAGGCTTGCACTGGCAGTACATCCCGTGCAATTTGGGATAAAGTTTTATACATGTTTTGATTTTGTTTCCAAAAATTTAACAAATTAAAATTAACCTGTTCTTGCATTGATAAATCAGAATAATGATCAGTATTTGCATATACACCAATCTCATTAAAAGAGGAAAAAGTATACGAACCTGCCGAATTAGAAGTACCTTCACCTGGTAGTTGTCTTGCTACTAGATGTTCAAAGCCCTTAAGGTATGGCGCATAATACCTCTCAACAGTGGATGATGATGTAGCTCGCCCGCGCACGTCAGCAGAATTACGATAGAGGTTGAACAAGTCCTCAAACCTCTTGCTCACTTTTGCTGTGAATGCGGTTGTCTCCTCTGCTGTGTAGCACATTAATTTCGATATCTCTTGTATCGAGGCGTTCACGCCATGCAACTTTAACCTAGGATCTAAACAAGTAGCCACAGTAAAAATAACAGGCAGTTACTCCAATATTTATTAAATTTTTGATCCATCACTTTTACTATTTCCTTAAAGGGTCCTATATATCTCCATTTTGTTAACATTGTAGCCATCTTGAGAATTTCTATTACAGCGAGAGGAGAGGTGGGATAGTACGTACCAGACAATAAATTGGTAGACGTGTAGAATACCTCCAAAAATTCAGCTAGGTATGTGGCCATCTGCCATTCCTCTTGAGTTGGCAAGCCGGCTGGGAACTGGGTTAGTAGAAAATGCGTATAGACTTCTCGGTATGCCAGAATGTGTAAAAGCATATGGTATGTAGAGTTCCACCTGTGGACCACATCTGTAACTGCTCTCCTGCGAGGCATATTATATTGAACACACAACGTTTTAAATTGTTGTGTTCTCGGACTCGAGCTATTAACATACGCTGTCATACCCCTCATTTTGAGAAGAATATCTCCTGCAGCAGCTAAACCATCTTGAACAATTAAATTAATAATGTGACAAACACAGCGAACATGAAATAATTCACCATTAAGTACAGGTTGAAGCGTCTCCTTTAAAGCTGCAACAGCAACTTTATTATTAGAAGCATTATCAAAACTAACACTCATAATCTTATCCTTAATTTTAAATGTGGTACATGCTTTTAATATAAGAATAGCAATGTTCATTCCATCATGCGGATAAGGGAAGTGCTCGAAAGCGATGATTCTCTTGTGCATAACCCAATCTACATCAATCCAATGAGCGGTCACACAAGAATAACTAACAAAAGTAAAGGAGATTGCCAAATATCAGAAGTAAGACTAACTTTACCTTCAAATTTATCGAAATAATCGATAAGGCGTGCTTTAGCAGCATTGTACTGTCGGAGTGCATCGGATCTAGTTGTGTTTCTATGAACCTTTTTGTACAAAGGTTGAACGTATGTGTTCATATATCTAGAGTGCTTAGGATTATCGGCAAAAGAAAAGGCTTGTTCATCATGAATAACAAATTCAGCGAGACCGTCTCTTTGCTCTCGCTGATTATAAACAAATAACTTACCGTCAAAAGATAACTGCGTTTGGGTAGGTTCGACGTGGCCTTGTCGAGGTGCACACAGAGGGTAATGCCTGTTAAGATGTCCATTACCACTACCAGACGAAAATAATTTAGCGCAGTACTTACATCGAGCTTTTCGGATGCCGTCCACCGTAACTACATCGAAATGATTCCAACACTCGGCTTTCTTTTTTTTCCCCTTTTGGACTTCTGGCTCATTACCGGAGGCATTGCTCGGCCCTTCTTCATCATGACCAGGCATAGGGTTGAGATTATGCCACGGAGTAGTAGCTTCGCCAACCGAGCTGCGTCCTTGACTATAATGCGGGGGGTCTTCATCAGGCGTGTATTCAAAATCTGGAATGTTTTGATTGAACTCCCAATTGGCTTGGGTATCTATCATACAGCCTGTACTCATTCGTCCAGGAACGAATGGTTGTGTTGGTGCTTGGATTGGTGTTTGTGATGGCCGTGGCGCTGGCGCTTGTGCTGGTGGTGGTGCTTGCGATGATGATGATGTTTTTCGTGATGACGATGCACGCCTCATTTTCTTCAATAATCCAGCCATATTTCGAGCTAAACTTTGTAAGAGTAACTAAATACACAAGTATAAGAGTAGTAATAAGAAATAACAATTAAAAGAATGAACGAGTAACAAATATTAGAGAGTTAGTAATTAAAAAGAATTTAGCAAGACTAGTAATTAATAAACAAGAATACTAATTAGTAAATACTAGTAGTAATTAGCAAGAGTAGTAATTGGAGAGGAAAATAGTAGCAAAGCTTGTAGAAATATAGAATGTTTAGGTAAGAGAGAGTAAGAAGATTGGTGTGAAAAATTAGAGAGAAATGGTGTGAATTTATAGATTTTAGAAACTTCACAAAAGACCAAAATACCCCTACAAACTATCCGTTTATAGTTGTTGGGGAGGGTAAGAGTGTAAAGGAGTTGAAAAATATAGGTTAGACTAAAATACCCCCCAAACTAGCCGTTATATTGCTGTTGGGGGGGTAAAAGTGGAATTTTGGAAAAGGGGTGGAAGAAAGGGGGGGAAAAACAAAAAAATTCAAACAAGTGGGGCCAAAACCGGGCCAGACCCGGGCCGCAGACCGGGCCAGATCCGGGCCGCAGACCGGGCCAGACCCGGGCCGACTTCGGGCCGGGCCGGGCCGGGCTTTTTCGCAGCAATTGACGGCCTGGTCCAGGCCCAGGCCCCAAGCCCGCTGTGCTGGGGCCGCTACTGTTCATTGCCGGGGCCGGGCCAGCCCGGGCCAGAACCGGGCCGGGTCGGGCCAGCCCGCGGGCCGCCCGGCCCGTTTGACAACTCTAGTTTGGGGTGACTGGCTGTGGAGAGACCATGGTAATGAAGAAGAATTAAAAAAACGTTTAGCCATATTGTGGAAAGAGCTTTGACAATTGTCAAAGCAATGTTTGCTTTGATATCAACTGTTTTTGAAGTTAGACTCTTAGCCATATGCTTTGGCGTTTGGATGCATTAGAAGAAATTTGGAATGCTGGAACTTTTCTAATTTGATATGTTTTTTAAATTTGTTTGGTAAATTCCTAATTTTTAGGATTTTAGCTAATGAGTAGGACTTCACGCAGGATATCATTGAGGGTAGATTTTGCTAGTTATTTTGGTTGGGACAGATTCCACAATCCCGTTTAGGCAATTCTTAAACACCACATATCAACTATTTAGACTACGTGCGGCCTTCTCATGTCTAAACACCTTTGTCTCCATTCTCTCCTAACAAGTACTGTCGTTGGTTGTTAGGTTCCCCACCGCTGACTTCTTGCGTGTGCAAATATGTGAAGTTGTGTGGGGGTGTTTCAGATCTAGGGTTTAGGTGTGCTCTTTATGACCTTGGTTGACTCCGTCCTCTGTTGTTACTTTGGATCGGAGGATGGACTTCAACTTGTTGCTAGGCTTGCGTAGGCTCTCAAGGCATGAATACCATTTTGCCATGCTACCAAAGCCTACAAACCCGGCCATTCTCCTCTGACCCGAACAACCAATCTCTCTCAGGCATTTCAACAAACACCTACCATACCCTCTAATTTCCCGATCCAACCTGTTAATTCGTAGAAGCCACAAACCCATCTAATCACCTTCATGTCTTCTTCCAAAAACCCAGCAATCGCTGATCCAACCTCCCCATATTATATTTACAATTCTGACTGTCACACCGATAGTCACTCAACTGTTCAACGGCAACAACTATCCTACATGGAGTCAAGCTATGATTATGGCCCACAGAGCAAAAACTAAGCTTGGTTTTATTGATAAAACCATCAAAGAACCCGATGCCGACTCTGCTAAATTATCCTCTTGGATACGCTGCAATTCCATGGTCACTTCGTGGCTTATTCACTCCATAATTCTTGTTATTGCCTATAGCATTCTTTGAACAACTATTGTTAGTGATGTATGTGTTTATCTTCATGATCGATCTTCTAAAAAAATGGTCCCCACATCTTTGAGATACAGCGAGCCATCTCTAACAATGCACAAAATACAAATTCAGTTTCTACATATTATACCACCCTCCAGGTCTACAACAATGAACTCTCTTCATATCAAACACCACCCACTTGCACCTGCGGTACCATAAAAACTCACAATGATTTTCCGGACAGTGATGCTCTCATGGATTTTTTTACAAGGACTTAATAAGTCATATGCCTCCGTACGACAGTTAGATTCTACTAATGGATCCCCTCCCATCTATGGTAAAAGCCTATTCCTTGATTTTACAAGAAGAGAGACAACGCTCACTTCACGATTCTCGACGAATTTTACCTTCTCCAACAGCAATGGCAACAAACTCACAGGCCACGGCATTCCTCTTCTCGTCCAAATTCTAGGCAAGACAACAATAATCGTCCTCGCTAAGATTGTAACTACTGTGACATGGATGGTTATTCAGATAGTCGTTGTTTCAAAATGACATGGCTATCCCCCTCGGACTAATGATAATGGCTCAAACTGTGGCAGCCGACCAATTATTAGTCAGTAACTCATGGTCCTACATGACAAGCATCTCACGTTTATGCCCCTATTTTTGGGAATTCCTCCCGGTCTAATGCTGTGGCACATGACGAACCCATGCTTGCATCAACAGTCGACGGCCCATCATTCATTACTGATCAAATCTAGCAACTTTTGATGTTGCTCCCTAGTGGTAATCCATAACCATTAGCTAATGTTGCAGGTACATCCTTTTCCTTTTCTACCTCATCTACTCACCCATTATGGATTATCGATACTAGAGCCACTGATCATATGGTTTTAGATATTACATTTTTTTCCTCCCATATACCATAATCTTCATTCGTCCGTTTACCTAATGGGTCTCATGTTCTTGTCACTGGAATTGGTTGTGTCCCCTTATTTCCCAACCTTATTCTTTTTTTATGTTCTACATGTTCCTTCATTCAATTTGTTGTCAATCAGTAAGTTAATCACTCTCTCTCCCTACATTGTCACCTTTTTTTTTTTCATGATTTGTGTACTTTTCAGGACCCACAGACGAAGACGATTTTCGTGACGAGTAAAAGGCGCGGTGGTCTTTATTTTTTGGACTTATCTCCATCTATGGCATCTACAACGGGTTCTAGCTCTCATTTCGATCTATGGCATTGGTGTCTTGGTCATCCCGCTTTCTCTCTCTCCCCTAAACTTGTAGCATTAGATAATATTATTTCCATTTTTTAATAAATGTACTTGCACTGTATGCCCCATTGCCAAACAAACTCAATTACCTTTTCTGGTTAGTACGATTAGTACAAAGTTCTGTTTTGAGTTGTTTCATATTGACATTTGGAGCCCTTATCGCTCACCCTCTTTTTCTGTTCATAGTATATTCTCACTTTTGTTGATTATTTTTCCTGTAGCTCAAGGGTTTATTTATTGAACCATAAAACTGAAGTCAATAGTCTAATTAGTTATTTTTTTCACTATGGCCAAAACCCAATTTAACACTTCCATTTTGCCAAGTTTGCTCAGATAATGCTAGCGAATTTTTTGAACAAAGATACTTATCAATTCTTCCATTCTTTAGGAGTCGATCAACAATCTAGTTATGTTTCCACTCTCCAACAATATGGTATTGTGAAACGTAAACATCGTCACCTCATAAATACTGCTCGAGCATTACAATTCCAAGCTAACTTACCATTACATGGCTTTCATTTCTCTTACGTGACCTTGGCATGCCTTTGACAACTCCAGTACCTCTCTATTGTGATAATCAAACTGCTCTACACATTGTTGCCAACCCTGTTTTTCCAGGAACGTGCTAAACATATCGAGCTCGATTGCCACGTTGTTCGTGGAAAATTACAAAAGGGTTTGATCCGCTCCATTAAAACTCATGATCAACTTGCTGATTTGTTTACAAAGTCTCTTGGTCATGATCAATTTCAGCATTTAATATCTAAGTTGGGCATTTGTGATCTTCATGCTCCAACTTGAGGAAGAGTCTTACCGTATTACACAAATTTAGCCAAAGATTGTGCACAGCTTGAATCTGGGCTTAGCTCAAGGATCTTGACAGCCCAAAATGATGACCTCCATGATTTATTACCTTTCCTTTTGCACAACTTAAATCTTGGGCTTAGTTCTAGCACTTCCATATGTATAGCTTAATTTTAGGCCTTAGTTTGTTGTTCAGTTTATATATATACAGCTACCTGTAAATGAGAAACATACAGATTCCAGAAATCAAAACTATTTTGACATGATCCAATCTCTCTTCGGTGCTCGTCTCCTTTGTTGATGGGTTTGTGTTTAGGTTCGGTGGTGCTCACCCCCTTCTTTTGATACGTGTGGTATATGGCTTGTGCTGTGTTGGTTAGAGGTGGTTGGACACGAAGCTCAACATTGTTAGTGCTAGGGTGGTCCATCTGGTTGGGGTTTTCTGCTGCAAGGGTTCCCTCTCCCTTCTCCTCCCCTCCCTAATTAGGTCTCCCTCCTCCTCTTTTGGATTAATCTTGCTGTGAAATATGTCTTTTGTGCGCCTCGAGCGTTAGTCTGGCATAGTAGTTTACTAGGGGTGGTGTTAGTGGGAGTTGCAATTTGCATGGTGTTACTCGGCGACGAGGGTGCAGTAGTTATGTCATTCTGATCGTCTCAAGGGTTGGTGGTTGTTTTAGTTGTTGTTGCCATACGGCGTTGAGTTTGGCCTGGTACAAGAGGCTCGTCCCGACTGGCTGTTTAGCCTATGGTTCACAGCGGAGCGGTGGATCAACGATGGCTCTGGCTTTCGACGCTGTGACCAGTGACTGTGGAGCAACTTATTTAAGCTTATCGGGGGCACATATTTTGGAGTTGACAGGTGTAGGCTTAGGCAATGGCTTCTTTGTTTAGCTTTTTCTTTGCTCACTTGTAATTTTTTGGCTTGGTGTGTGCATGGTTTTAAGTTTTTTTTTTTTGGTTCGGTTAGGGTACTTTTGAGATAGGGGGTTGTCTTTTTTCAGAGTTAGTATCTTGATTCAAGTAAAAGCTCGCTAATATTTTATGCAAGTAGCCATCAGTAAGGGCTATAAGGTGTTAAAACCATTTATTCTTTTGCCGCTTTCGTAAATATAAGGAGGTACTTTGTACCACCCTTTGCCTGAGAAAACGCTCTGCAGAATATGGTATCATGTTACTTTCCTTTTTAATGCACTCTATCTTATATACATGCTCATCAATGTTATTATTGGTGGGAGTTTTGCCTAGAGCCCAAAAAAGGAAGGAAAAATTTTTGCTGCTATTCGGTTGGAGGAATCTTCCTCCTACCCCTTATATAGCGACAATCAATTGTCTCTAAATATTTCTAGTAGCTTTTATTTAGTGACACTAAAAAAGTGCTGCTAATAATTGTTGCTGAAAGTGTTAGAAGAAAGGTCGTTTGAAACATCTAGCGACAATTAATTGTCACTATGCATGGGATTGAAGGAAGATTCCTACAATCCGGGTAGGAGCCAAAGTTTGTTCAAAAAGGAAGCGCAGCCCGTGAAAGCAAACACACCGCATACCGCCTAGACACACGAGAGAGAGAAAGAGAAAGTGCAAATATTTTCTTTATTATCAACGGCATATCTTGATTACATGTACACATACACGAGGTTGGAGGAAGATTCCTACAACCCAGATAGGAGCCAAAGTTTGTTTTCCCAAATACTTTCTCAATCACTAGCATTCTTTGCTTCTGGGATGACGGGTAAACCACAGCTTGCACCCACCAGCAACTCGACCAAAAACATCTCTGTTTAAGTCATCCCGGATCGAGATGATTTTCACATGATCCCCAAGCTAAAGAACAAATGAACACATCGAATGATCCTTATTGCATTCACCTCAACCCCCCTTCTTTAACCCAAAGAAAATGGAAAAAAAAAAAAAAAAGAAAGAAACTCAACAAGAACAACAAAAATTGGAGGAAAGCCGGTATAACTACCCTGTTTGATGACTTGACACCTTACTAAAACGGGATCTCAACACCAATAGTTCCCAGTTGAACATAATGCTAGGAAAGCCTCACTAGCAAATTGAACTCTACAAGCCAGGCTCAGCTCGCAACTCTCGTCATATCCATCAAGGTCTAATTCAGATACGAAGACTGCGGAGCCATCGTGAAATGCCTCCAATTCAAGTTTTGCTAGGACACTAAAGATGACTGTGGGCAGTGGCCATTGCTTTCAGCCTTTTTAACTCTGTGAAGATTGTAATCTTGAAGCCTACAGTTGTCATGAACACGCATGAGGCTACCACTTGAACGTGGAGGTGCCTTTAACTTCATGGAATCAATTCTTACATTATGCTACTCATAATTTCAGAGGCATGCAAACTGTCTATAGCTGTTACGGTACATGCCATTGGGAAGGAAAAGAGTGTTAGAACTTCTGAGCAGAAACAAGTTACCCCTATAGGCTGTCTCCATATTATCTAACAATGGATGCAAATTTTCGAGTCAGTTGGAATAGAGTCCTTTTTATATTCTAGAACAGAGAAGTTTGCACTGCTTGAGGAACTAGTGCAGAGTTGTGATTGCTTGTTTAGGATCTTTGCTTGGCAGTTGTAGATATTTTATTATGTTTGGTTTCTTCAAATGGTGTAGGTAGTTTCGATTGTATATTTATTTTTATTTTTTGAGCTTAATTAATAGAATACTAGCATTCTTTATCACAAAAAAAGAAAAACACCAAGTTCATTACGGCAAAAGAAACTGCAAAAGTAAGCACTAACGCTACCCCTAACAGTCAAATTCAAAGAGTACATGAAACACTTACTACGTCTCTAAAAAGCAAGTACAAAAGTCGAACAAGTGTATGTCTTACAAGGCAAAATGACTTTTCACCGAATCTGATTCATAATGCAGTGGATGTAAATCGTTTTACCACAGGATGCATTCCCTTCACAGATGAATCAAAATTTAAAAGCAAAGCTACTAATGAATATATTTAAAAGAAGTAATAAGGGCTAATGTCAAATCTGTCCCCTAAAATATCATCTCAGTACGAGAAAATATTTTGTGATTGTCTAACGTCATTCACCGCCGTTCGTTGGTGTTAAACTACCATTTATATTCTGACAAATAAGTAGTATATAAGCTTGTGGGCCCACGATCTAGCTCAACCTTAAACCTTAATCATGGTAAACTATTATTAAAAAAATATATATAAAAAGGAGTCCTCTCATCAACTCTCTCTACCTTCTACCAGAAGAAAATACGGATCCACGTGCAGCAATCCACTGTGGCCATAAGCGCCCTCACCACCCACCCAACCTCCCCCCCCCCCTCTATTTAATGGTCTCTTTCTGTCTCTAAAATATTTTCTTCTCCAATCACAGATAGCCAATCACCTCAATTTAAAGAAGATTGGATAATTTTGATTTCATCAGGGGTACAAATCTAATGTTTTTAACTCTTCATGTCTTTTCTCAAATGCAATGAATTCATTGTCCTGACTGTTCAATCAGTTTCTATGTCGTAGTGTTTGTTTATAAATCTCGAATTTTCATCTGGAACTTTTTTTCATATTTAAACGGATGTTAGTATGTTTTTTTTGCAGGATTTGTTGGCTTATGATGAATTTGTCCTCTGAAGAACTTCAAGGAGTATAACATCGTCGTTGAAGTGTGCGATTGTCATTTTACAAAAGCTGATGAAGAGTTTAATTGACTCATGTTATGGACATTTTGATTAGATAAGAAATTTAAGAATTTAATGTAAACGTCATGTTTGGATCATGTTATGGGCACTTTGATCAAATTATGACTAGATAATACAATATAAAATCCATGGTACTTCGTTTTCCAATGTTTATGTTCATGAGAAGAACTTGGTTGTAACTGCTTGGTTCAACTTATGTGTAGCACCTCCTTTTTGGTTAATTGGTTCAAACACAAATCCCAATTATCATCTACAGCAATTTATTTTTATTATTATAAGGTTGAAGATTAAGGTTAACTGATCCATGGATAAGTAATCCACTCCTTCTCCTTGATGCCTACGAAGTTCTTTGATTTTTTTTCCAGCTTCATTGTGATCAAAAGACTAATTTTATACCTAGAGCTGCGGTTACAAAGTGGATTTTTACAGTTCATGGACTACATCATCCTAATTCATTAAGATGAGTCTCAAGAAATCCCAAGTCTAAACAAACTTCTTTCAGACATTTTGTCAAACAAAAATTACGTTCAATTGAAGTTTGAAAACAACAAGCCAAATCCTGGATGGATATACCACTATATAAAATGGCAAAGAGAAAGCTAAGCAAAGTGAGGTGGTGGTGACATTCCTTATGGTGTAGAGAGACGGAGAAGAGAAGAGAAGATGTAAAGTATGAAAGCAGAGAGAGGAGAGAAGAAATGAGGCAACCAGTGATCGAATTGTGAAATCCGGGGAGGGGGAGCGCGAACCACCGGTAAGCCTCCACTCTTCTTCCCTCAATTTAACTTCAAAATATTTTTGTTTTTTACTGTGTGTGCGCTGCGTGTCTTTGGGCTGTGGTCCTGTGGAAGGGACAGACTGCTGGGCAGTCGTAAAAGGTAGTGGGTTTGCTTTGTGTGTAATATGGGGGTAAATACACTTTGCCCCCATTGTACTTTAGGCCGGTTGAATTATGGTAACCTCTTTTTTAAAATGTTGCACTAAACCTACTTCTACTCATCAAAATTGGGTAAACTCTAATGGGCGTAATAAATGCATTTGAAGTGTCAAAAGTGCTCACTTTTATTCCCAAAATTTTCAAACTCCTCCCATTTTCAAAACTTTCTTCACCAGCCACCTCTCCCCCACATTTCCAACTACCCACCCACACCCGCATACACACAGTTCCAACCCAGCAACCTCCCCCCCCCCCAATCACACACCCCACAAACAAGAACGCCACCCTCACACACAAACACACGTGAATTTACAAAATAGTCTCACACGCACAGGATACTTACAAGTTCACACACACGAATACACGCGTGCAGACACACATACACACACAAAGTCAGACAAGAGGATGGTCAGTTATAATGATTAACAAACAAGTTTATGATTCATTTTTTTATCACACACGACGAAGGCAATCCAAGGATAGGTTGAAAAAAGGACATAAAATCAAAAGCCACAAACCAAGGCCCTCATAGTATGACACAAAACAAACCCCAAGCTTTTGGCTGAACGTAATCTCTCGAATAACGACCGCCTCTATTGTATTCAACATCAGTGGCGGATCCAGGAAGTCCAACCGGGGGACCAAAATGTCATAAAAAAAATTAACGGTTAACATAAAGAATTCGCGTTACGATTGAATACGTTAAATGCAAAACAGATTGAGCAATTTGACTAATAATCACATTGGAAGAATGAAGATAGACAAGGGAACAAGAAAAATAAAGACTACAACCGCTGGTGGCACAAAAAGTAAAAAACATTACAAAATGAAATCTAACACAGTGAATAATTAAAATGATGGCACTTTAGTAAATATTTTAAACATAACTACCTACTATTTAAAACAACTTAAATAAAATTCTCAGACTTCCGTTTTTTTTTTTTGTTTTGGTGGGGTGGGGTAGGGGGTGCCATGGCCCCCCTTGGTCATGCTTGGGCTCCGCCCCTGTTCACCATCACCACGATCACGGCTACCCCTGCCCTCCCCTACTATACGAAACGCCGTTAGCATCACGATGACCACCACCTCCTTATTCACGACGGCCACCGCCACTTCCACTACTGCAAAAACCACCTTTATAGTCACTGCCGCTGCCACGAGACTGGGCCTGATTGAATGTGATCTTGCATCCGTCAAGATCATGCCCGTTCATCGTTTCGAATGCATCCTCCATCGACTACTCGTCTTTGAAGTCACAAATCTGAACCTCCTTGATCTCCTAATATCCAGATCGTTAATGATCTACAGACCAAACAAACAGAAAAATCATCAGATATGATGAATACATATATGTAATAATGCGTTTAGTGTGAGTGGGGTGTGGGTTCGCTTGTGTGTACGTGGGTATGGGCGTGTGTTTATGTTGATTTTTGTAGTGTGTGTGGGGTGTGGGTTTGTGTCAGTGTGAGCGTGTGTTCAGGGTCTGGGTTCATGTCAGTGTGTTTGTGGGTATAGGGATGTGTGGGTATATGCATGTGTTTGTGTGTTTTTTTGCAGTATGATCGTGTGTATGCGTGTAGTGTCTCTATGTTAAATGAAAAAGGGTATGTTGGTCTTTAAAAATTATTGAACAACTACCCACCCACCCCCCCCCCACCCCCTCTCAAAGAAGTGTGTTAACTTGGATGAAAACGTCCAATTTACACAATTTTGATGAGTAGAAATAGGTTTAGTGCAACTTTTTAAAAAAGAGGGGGGACCATAACTCAACCGGCCTAAAGTACAAGGGGGCAAAGTATATTTACCCGTATAATATGTGTGACTGTGTGTATGGTGTTTATAACTGTGTTGGTGTGCGTGCATGTGTGCTGTGTGGTGTGGGTGTGTGTGTAGTGTGTATCGGGTATGTGTAAAAAAAAATTCTTTGACAGGAATAAGAAATATATACCATGGAAAATAACATGTACATATTGTCATTACTGAGATCCAAACTGAAATGTAAGAAAATAACAACTCAAACAATAGCTACCAGACAAAACACCACTAATGCGTAGAGAAAACAAAACACCGAAGCTCTATCCACCATCAAACGATTCTTGCCTGACTCCAAGTCCAAAAGTTAAAGCAAAGTACGCCAATGCTAAAGAGAGCTACAATACACAATATGTGCCTTGCGCAATGTGCAATGTATGCAACTTCCGGTTGTTCTTACATATGTTGCATAAAAGATTACTAACAGGCACTCAAGAACATGGTTTTTCTCTACATTTTATCTGCATAAGTAAATTTGAGTGAGCGACCAATATAATAAGATATGACATTTCAATTTCGTGACCATGAAATTGTAAGTAACATAGCTTTCGTTGTATCAGAACACGCATTAGCCGATAAAATAGCCTTAGAAAATGCCTAATCAGTATCCAAACTGATCTAAACATTATCACTCCAATACCGACTAAATCATCACCATTTTGGCTCGGGGCTGGCCTTGCAATTGAGATAGCACCACAAATAGTGGATGGTGGAAACGGACATACACATGTATCTGAAAATTGCACAGGGATAAGGGGATGGCAAAAGTGTTCAAAACGCACAGTAGTTGGTACATGAATATCATGACTTCTATGAGCTATTTTCTGGACTAGAATCTGGAACCTAGGAGTACATCTGACATTGACAAACAAATTATGACCAAGTCTTAAAACGCGATCCACAATGAAATTCTCATTTTTTAAGATTTTGAGCACACCAGATAATCCAAAGTAACCAAAACTCTCACGAGAAAGAATAAATCACCCTGATTACGATAGATAGGCTTAGTAAGGCAAAGTAAAATCCAATCTCTGGCTGAGCTAGTTTGAGGACTTGCATGTACTCCAAATGTTTGAGTCCAAATGTGATTAGCGTAACTACGCTGAAGAAAAAGATCATCGTGAGTTTCAGGATACTGTAGACAAAGCGAACACATTTCAGAGATCTGACAGTGTCTTTTCTGTAATTCTGTAGACACTGCCAATCGAAGATGTAGGAATTGCCACACAAAGATTTTAAGCTTTTCTAGTGCTGGCAACCCTACACCAAATATTGGAAGGCACAAGGAAAGTATATAAGTCCTGCAAATCTCATTACTTTGCAGAAGCTTATAAGTATGTGATGTCAATAAGATGCCTCCATTAACAGCTGGCTAGAAACGCACGTCCTCATGAGGGAAAAATCTTTAAAATGAGTGAAACAAATGTTGAAGGAAAAGTACGCAACAAGATCTACAAGTTCCAGCAATGCGAACTTGGAAATACTAGTATGAATTCTGCCGTGCTTATTATTATCGGTACATAACGGTAGCAATTGATCAAGGGGCATTGATGGTAACCACCAATCCATCCGGACATAGTGAACCCATTCCTAATATTCCACTCTATGCCCTGCATAAGAGTTCTTTGAACAACCAAAATACTACGTCAGATCCAAGAGGCTTGCCTAGGATTTCTAACAGATAGAAAAGACAATTGAGAGAACTGTCTTTAAGCACACGTGCTACTATCCGAATTGGCCCAATTTTTTTATGCTTGTTTTACTAGTAAAGCCTGATTAAAGAGTTTGAAATCCCGAAAACCTAGTCCACCTTTGAGTTTTGGGTAAACACATGGTAGGCCAGGCCACCCAATGAATAGATCAATGATGCGCATCTCCTGACCACCAAAATCACTCCAATATCTGATCTACTCTCTGAACAATGCCAATAAATATCTCTCTTTTTTTTTACGCCAATACCCAAATTAATTCCCAGATATTTGTCGGAATCCTCCTTCACGTTAAAATCAAATTCTTGCTGAATTAAAATTCTCAACTCTACTGTAACATTAGAACTCATCGTTAAACTCAAGTTATTCCAATTGATACATTAACCCAACATCAAAGTATTCACTTAGAACTGATCAAACTACAGTGATACTCTAGGCGACATTTTTATGCAAACGCAAGAAAAGGTAAATTTCGTCAACATACATTAAGTGAGTTATAACTTTTCAACTTTAATTCTAAAGATTTTCTTTTGATGTTCAGCTTCCACTAGAGCCATGGATAAGATTTCATAACTGAGAATGAATAGGAAAGTGAAAAAAGGTTCACCCTACCGTATGCCCAATAAGGCTTGAAAGGAGTTGTTGACGCTCCATTGACCATAACTGAGTAAGATACCGTACTTACACATTGCAAAAGCAAATTCACCCAGAAGTGAGGAAAGCCAAATCTAAAAAGCACTTCTTGAAGCAATTCCCAACTCACCCTGTCAAAAGCCTTGCTCATATTCACTTTGAGCAAAATCAAAACTACACAATCTTTTTTCCTAGTCCGAACACAATCAACGAGTTCTTAAGCAAGCAAGACTCTATCGGAAAGACTACGCCTAGAGATAAACGCATTCTGAAAAGGGAAAATAATGTCACTGATGATGGGAGTCATTCGTGTAACCAGGACCTTAGAGATGAATTTATAAATGACATTAGAGAGACTAATGGGCCTAAAATCTGAAGGTGATTCCAGGATCGGCTGCTTAGGAATTAAGGTAACAAAAAGAGTGACCGGTCATTGGAAGCATTTGTCTAGGATTAAGAAAGGAGAGGACTGCAATAGTTACTAAAGCTCCCATAATTCCCCAATAGCTCTGATAGACTACTGTTGGAATACGATTAGGTCCCGGTGTTTTCATGCCTCCTAGCTTAAAAACCACCTTGTTAACTTCCTCAGGCGTAAATGCAAGTCTGAGGAGTGAGACATATGAGGATGAGAGTGAATGAAAGGAAAACTGTTGTAGGTAGGAACTAACGACATTCACATTAGAACGAGTCAAAGCACGGGAAGAAGATAGATTCTTGAAATAGTCCACAATTATGGACAAATGGAGTCTTCATTAGAAATCAGTGACCCAATCCTATCTTTCAAAGAGCTGATTTGATTTGACCTACATCAAATGATTGTAGAAGTGTAAAAAAGTTTTGCATTCTAATCACCCTGATCTAACCAATTAATTTTGGCTTTCTGAGCCCAAAAACCTCTTCACATTTCAGCAGGAAAGTTTACGACGTAGCAAGAACTCCTCCTGACAAGAATTGAATGATAATGAACACATACCCTAATAAAACAACAAGCACTACTGCACATTTTTTATCTGAGCTTCTAATTGTCCAAAACTAGCAAGCTCTAATCTTTTAAAACTCCTAACAACAGTTTACTCTTACTCATTATTTGAAAGAGAGGGGACCCAATAGAAGGCAACAACTAGACATCTCTGATTACCATAAAAATCTATGGGGATGATAACAACATGGCTTCAAAGCGCCGAGACAGGTAATAGTTACTCCAAAGCAGGCATGTATCACATAAAATTAGGGCATGATCCAATCGCTGTATGACCAGATTCCTAACTATTGTATGCGGATATTGTACGATTCAAGAAGGAAACGCTATAACTCGATATAATTTTACATATACCAAGCCCGCTCAGGAGAAACCCGAACCCAAGTGACTAAAGGACCATCCCAAAAAAAATATGACTCGCCAAAAGATGCTAGGAAATTTCGTAATAATCGAGCTTATGGAATAACAATAGCGTTCCTGAAATTTTGTTGTGTGTATGATATGTGTGACAATGTGTATGGTGTTTGTAACTCTGTGTGTGTGTGTGTGCGTGTGCACGCGTGCACGCACGCGCTTATGTGCCCGTGCGCGTGTGTATGGATGTGTGCTTGTGTGATGTAGGGGTGTGTGTAGTGTGTGTGTGTGTGTGTGTGTGGGGGGGGGGGGGGGTTGAGTGTGTGATATGAGTGATAGTGTGTGTAACTATTTGGGTATATGTGTATGTGTGTGTCGTGGGTGCTGTGGTGGAGCCAGAGATCTTGTATAAGGTGGGCACCAATGTAATATTTTAAAGGTATCTTAACATGTTCAGTTAAAAATTAATAAAGATGAAGCTTACAATGTTGCTTTGAGAAATAAAATTCGCAGTATATTTTTTGTAATTACACTTTACTTTGGACATTAAAATCAATAAAATATTTCTAAAAGGAATTGACGTACTACTATAAATCTATAGTAACAAAGGGAAAACAAATTGAAGTGTTAGAATTTCTTGATTGTTTTGTGGTAGGAATAATTTTGTGTAATATTAAGAAAGAACAATGGATTTAAAAAGTTATTAAAATATATAAGGTTTTTGGATGGGTACTAAAGTAGCAAAACCATTAATCCAAAATAGTACAAAAACTACTTAATACCAAACGTTGGAGGTGGGCACGTGCCAACTGTGCCACCCTCTTCCTTCCGCTACTGCATGGGGGGGGGTGCGTAATATGTGTAACAGATTGTGTAACTGTGTGGGTGTGCGTGCTTGTGTCATGCGTGTGTCTGGAGTGTGTGTGTGTGTGTGTGTGTGTGTGTGTGTGTGTGTGTGTG